>JALIZH010018753.1:210000-505000 GCA_030522465.1 Rhipicephalus appendiculatus | reverse complement strand
GGGGCACTAAGTATTGTTTATAATCTACTGATTACATTCGAATATATTTACAACCGCTTGCTTGGTTGGAGTATAGATCACGCATATTACAGGCAGCGGCTACTAAGATGAGTAAATGATAAGATGCGATTTTGAATTCAACCGTTGTTTGAAGACATAAAGAGTGGCGTAAGGAAAACGTCATAAAAGTCTCTGGTGGGAACGTGTCATGACCACGAGCTCGCCTAAACTTGGGGTAGGAGATTCGGGCATAAGGATGAGAGATAGAAAAGAAGAGAGTGCTCAGGGATTGCTGCTCTTGCGGTATAAATTGCTTGGAAGGATTGACGCAAGTGAATGTGGTTCCTTATGTGTATGTGCAAAAGCGATAATCATTAATGCTCTCTTCTTTTTTTTTTCTTTTTTTTTTTGCCGGCCAAACAGATACCCGTTGTTTCCCACTTCAATTGTCCGAACATCATGTCGTCAACGACGTTACATTACACGCGTAAAATAATGTCCATAAGCGTCATATCTTGAGCAAGTTGACTTCGCATGAACTTTTTCTCTCAGTTCGTTTAGGAATAAGAACATGCTTGTTCGAAGATAACTATTTTCTTTGTTGGATGTTCGTACACTTACAGGGGCCCTGCGACACTTTTCCAAATAATCATCGAATGACTTCATTAAAAGAGCTATTGCCTCACGAATCGACTGCAGCAAGAACATTGGGAATCCTTCACCTACGAGCGGAGTTACTGAGATCTGTCGCACGTTTCAAGCGCTTTCTCTCTCTTTGTGTACCAGCGAGCGCGCATAAAGCTACGCAGCGGCGAGGGGGGTGGGGGTTGACAAGGGGACAAGAATATGCGTCCGTTCGTCTGCGAGCGTCATGGCCTTGCGCATTTTTTTTCTTTTCCTTCGAACGCGCGGCTTACTTTCAGATCGCAAGCGCGCGCGCGCGGACATGTGGCGGCATCTCGCGACGGTCGCGGAAACTGTGCCGCTCACGATTCTCAAATCAGCCAATGACCGTTTACTTTGGGTTTATGGCGTGGTCATTTGGATTTATGACATCATTTGTCGAGAGAAGAGGGAACGATTTCTAGCTGACTTAGAGAATTGATTGTGCATTCCAGGCCGCGTGCTGCGCTATAATGATTGGCTTGCGTGTTCTCAGGAGCCTCGACTACCGATCGGCAGCGTTTCCTGGCCATGCCGAAAAAGTGTCGCAGGGTCCTTTTAACGTTATCAATGAGTACCATTGTTCAAGCTATCCTATATGTTTTGCCAAATGGCACTCCCGTTCTGCAAAATCTAACTTTTCTGTGCGTAGGGACGAACAGTTCACTTCCGGCACGCAGTTCACCTACCTGTGCACAACTCAGACGAGACTCGGCGAGATACTAGAAGCTGCGCTAAGCGTGCATTCTGCCGGCAAAGGTCTCAGCGGCGAGCTCGCGGTTCAGAGAGTGGACGTGTCCCTGATGAATAGCGTCGCCGTGGCCAGGTGAGAGTGCATGTAGCTTTCTGCTCAGGCCCGCGCACCGGGGGGCACCAAGGGGGGGCCATGTGCCCTCCCCCCCCCTAATGTGTCGAGGGGGGTGAGGGGGGGAGTGCACACGCCTATGAACTCTTACGAGAAACTGCGCAAAAACAACAACAAAGTTACAGTTTCACCGCAAGGGTTGAAGCAACGAATGCGATAGCAACAAATTGTAATGTTATACGAAGTGAGGCTGGCAGCTAACTCTCTTGTATCCCATCTCACGCAACTGTACAAAACGCTGGTGTAAGAGAATACGGCCACTCCAGGGACACTTTTCGCACACTTTCCGCAAGCATTGTATATTTTTCTACCGCAACAGTTACACTTTTCTATTTACGTGTTTTTCTTTTCAACGAAAATGTCGGTTACGAGTTATGCACTTGTCCGTGCACGTTCTTTCTTCGTCTCTGTTACTGTTAGTGTTACCTCACCAAATCATGAAACTGGAATGTTATGGCCTTCATCACAAGCACGTGCAGAGGGAAAGGGGAGCATCAGGAGGGGCCATGACCCCCTAAACCCCAGGACGCGTGTATTTTCAGAATTAAAGGGTTGAGACCGAATTAGCGCTTCTGACACACTGAAAGAGGTGTTGGTTTGGTGCCTGTAGCATGTGGCATGAAACCGTTGAAGCACATGAACGCACATATATCTCAGTTAGAATGACGAAGAGCCCTGCAAGCGTTAACTGCGTGTGCAACTACGTTAGACACGAGCTTAGGGCTCAGGAAAGCGCTTGGCTGTAATTTCCTGCGTACAGCAGTGCGACTGCAGTACGATGAGTGAGCTTGAATTCATATTTCACATTTATAGTTGTTTAAAAGGCATCTTCAATGTTGCTGAAAGAAAAAAAAAACTTGTGTGTTGATGGTTCTATAGTTCCTGAAATCATTTGCAATTCTTTTATGGGTTAAGATTACGAGATAGAAAATTGTCGGTCATTGTAATGCATTGTATTTTTCTGGTTTATTTATTTCTTTTTCCAGGTACAAGAGAAGAAATGTGATAACTCTTATTCCGACGCTAAACAGTGGCGTTGAAATATTGCTGTCCAAATGCAACACGTATTGAGCCAGAAAGCGTGCGACGTGCGTTCCATAGGTCGAAAAAAAAAAGTTAATTCCTAATAAAAAGATTACACTGTTTCCTTTTGTTTTTACTGCTCATCTGAGGAATCTCGCGTGTGGCTTGTTCGCTTGCAATGTCAGCTTGATAAACCACGTGAAACCGCGCTTGCCTTCACGCGCGACATTCTTAAAGGTGTTCTGTAGCCGTTTACCATTGGTCGAAATTGCCGGGCCGCACCTTGTGACCAATGGAAGGTGACTGATGGGGGGCGAAAAGAACAAAAACACAAATAGTCATAGAATCGCAATATAATCGCTCTGCGATATCGCTCCAGAGTTCGGCCGTTTCGCGAGTGCGCCTGGACAAGGGCGTCCGCAGAACTTCTTGCAGGGAGGTGCATCTACGGAGGAGGGGAGGGGGGAGGAGGTTTTCCTAAGTAACATTTTATTTATTTTTTATTTACAGAAACATTACAGGCCACATGGCCCAAGCAGGAGTGAGAATACAAAAGCATCAGAACATTGCACAACGAATGTGGATAACAAGCAACAATACTAACAGAATCCGAAAGAAGAAATGCAGGTAATACAGGCGGCGAAAAGGCAATACAAAGAAATGAGCGTGAATACAGTGACAGTGAAACAAATCAAGTGAATGAAATAGAACCAATTCTAATTAAACTGGAAAAAGAGGCTGTTTACAAAGTAACATAGGAGGAGGCACTCCACTGTGCTAAGGACGATAGCTGGTCAGGTGGCAGGTTATTCCAATCTGTAATTGTTTGCGGAAAGAATGAGAATTTAAATACATTTGTTCTGGAAAAATAAGGAGTTATAGAAAGCGTATGAGTATGACGAGTGCTCCGCTATGCAAGTGGAGATAAGTATAGTGCTGGGTCCAGCCCGAGCTTCTGATTGAGCAAAGAATACAAAAATTTTAAACGCTGATCTTTGCGCCGGGACTGCAATGAAAAAAACCTGATGAGATTCCATAAATGACGTAACGGAAAACTGGTGGCCACATAAAGAAAACATAAATCGCACAGCCTTTCGCTGAATTTTTTCAAGCGCGTTAATGTTGACGTTGGTGTACGGTTCCCATATAATAGAAGCGTATTCAAGCTTACGCCGAATCAATTGTTAATAAGCCAGACGCTTAACATGTGGGGGGTGAATTTTTAAGCTTCTGTCGTATGAAGCAAAGTTTGCGAGGAGCAGCAGAACATGTGTCAGCAATATGGGTGTTCCAACTTAAGTTATTTGTGAGAGTGACACCGAGGTACTTATATTCGCAGACCTCAGTTAAGGAAGCAAAACTGCTAGCCGGCCTAGTTGGAACGAATTCATGGTAGTCATTTGCGCAAAACAAACGGGGACGAAGAAAGGATACACACGGACACGGGATTGCGCTTGTCCGTGTGTATCCTTTCTTCGTCCCCGTTTGTTTCGCGCAAATTAGTACCATGAACTCAGTTAAGGGTTTAGGACCTATGGAATAAGAAAATTTAAGGGGGGCGATGTCTTTTTGTGACGCGAAGTACAGTCTTATCAGAGTTAAGATCCATGCCCCATTTATCACTCCAAGTAGGGAAATTACCATAGGCGGGCGCAGGGTTCCCCTTCAGGGAGGGGCGAATGTTCGTCGCAGCGCACCCCCCCCCCCCTCCCTATTATGTCAATGTATGAGGCCAACTTTGCGCCCCCCCCTCCCTAGTCGCAGCGCCCCCCCTCCCTATTATTTCAATGTGTGGGGCTGACATTGCGCCCCCCCCTCCCCCCCCTCTGAGGTGACTAGAGGGGGGCGGCCGCCCCCTCTGCCCCCCACCGTGCGCACGCCTATGGAAAATTACTGAAGGATACGTTAAAGGACCCCTGACACCAAATTTGGAAACTCGAGATGCTTGTGTTGTTTGAGACTCCTGCATGCGGGGAGACTTCTGACCGATAATTAAGGACGAGCTTTGCCTGTAAGACGTTTTAATTTGGTTTTAAAGTAAAGGTCAGTGCTCATCCGAGTATTCAGGTGCAATCGACATTTTCTGTGGTTTGACGTAGACAGAGGCTCCCCTCGTGACGTTGTAGAGGTCAAGCAAGTATTGTCCGATGTCAGAGAACATTTGCGGGGCGCGCACAATACCGGCCGACTGGCACCCGGCGAGGACTGTTTGTCACCCCTCTCGCTCTGTTGTCGGGCTGCTCTCAAGGTGGTTTTGGCTGCTTACGCCAGGAATGCTTTTCTTTTTCCTGGCGGGGACACGCTTAAAGCACCCACATCGCCTCATTCTTCACCGCCCGCTGGTCCCCCTAGTTGAAAACAGCGCGTTCAGCGTCACCGAAGCTTGAGCCATGGCCTCCGAGATGGCGGGCGCGCGGCGGGTTTCTCTCCGGCCATGTCTCCGGCCGTCCCAATCACCGCGCTCCCCAGCAAAAAAACGTACATCGCGTCGCGCGCCCGGCTACCGCGAGATGGCGCACTCACTTGGGATGATATGGTATGGTAGATGAAGAAGGAAATCAATTGGAAGGGTATGAAGCGCTAGGTTACATCCGAAAGGTAACAGCCGATTCGTTTAAAAAGGTCGCCCAGGGGATTCCCCCCGGTGAGTAAAAGTATACAGAAGAGTACAACCGAGGAAGATGTAGTACTTGAAAATTTCAATTGGAAGAAGGCCGAAGGAAAAATTCCTAAGCGCACTACTCCGGGCTTAGATGGGGTTCCCGTCAGCCTAATTAACGAACTAGGACAGAGCACTAAAGAAGCACTGCTGAAAGCCGTAGAAAAGTGCTTACAGGAGAGGGAAATACCAGACAGTTGGCGAAAAAGTAGAATGAACTTAATCTATAAAGGCAGGGGAGAAAAGGATAACATTCGCTCGTATAGACCGCTAACTATTACATCGGTGCTATACCGGTTGGCGATGCAGGCAGTAAAATTAAAAATAGAAACGTGGGTAGAGCAAAATGATATTTTGGGAGAACTCCAGAATGGATTCCGAATCGACAGGCGGTTAGACGATAACCTGTTTGTTCTTACACAGTGTATAGAAATATCAAAAATAGAAAACAGGCCCTTATACGTAGCTTATCTAGACATCACCGGGGCATATGACAACGTTAATCAGGAAATTTTGTGGGATATATTGAAGGAAGTGGGCATAGGTGACGACTGTATACAGCTTTTGAGGGAGATATACCGAGAAAATACAGTTTGTGTAGAATGGGAAGGAATAAGCAGCAAGGACAGCGTTGACATTAGCAAGGGGCTGAGACAGGGATGTCCTTTGTCCCCGCTGTTATTCATGCTGTACATGGTGAGGATGGAAAAAGCGCTAGAAGGGGAGCAACATTGGATTTAATCTGTCACACAAACAGGCAGGCGCGATGGTTGAGCAGAAGCTTCCAGGTCTATTTTATGCAGACGATATTGTCTTATTTGCGGACAGTCAAGATGATATACAGCGGCTGGCAGATATATGCGGAAGGGAGGGCGAGGCTCTAGGACTAGGTTTTAGTGCAACAAAATGTGGATTGATGGTATTCAATGATCACGAAGACCATGCGGTCTTAATACAGGGCCAAGAAATACCGAGGGTAAGCGAATACAAGTACCTCGGAGTGTGGGTAAATGAGGGGGATAGATATATGGAGGTACAAGAGAAAGCATCGGTAACAAAGGGAAAGAGGAATGCTGCAATCATGAAGCACAGAGCGTTATGGGGATACAATAGGTACGAGGTGCTTCGAGGGCTGTGGAAGGGTGTGATGGTTCCGGGGCTTACATTTGGGAACTCAGTGGTGTGCATGAAGTCAGAGGTGCAATCTGGAATGGATGTAAATCAAAGGACTGTGGGACGCCTCGCGTTGGGCGCTCACGGGAAGACGACAAATGAGGCTGTAAAGGGTGATATGGGATGGACAGGTTTTGAAGTGAGGGAAGCTCAGAGCAAAATTAGATTTGAAGAGAGGCTGAGGAAAATGAAGGAGAGTAGATGGGCAGGGAAGGTTTTCAGGTATTTGTATAGAAAAAGCGTCGACACGCAGTGGAGAAAAAGAACTAGGAGGCTCACCAGTAAATATACGGCTAGCAGTGTGGGCGACATGGCAACAAGGAGCATTAAGCGAAAAGTCAGAGAGGCGGAGAGGACTTATTGGATGACAGCGATGGAAAAGAAGCCGGCTCTCAGTGACTACCGAAAGGGAAAAAACGAAATAAGGAGGGAGAGGTTTTATGATAATTCAAGGGGAAGCGCTTTACTGTTTGAGGCAAGGTCGGGTTGCCTTAGAACGCGTAGCTATAAAGCGAGATTCTGTAACGAAGAAGAACAATGTACATGCTGTGGGGGAACTAAGGAAACGATGGGACATGCACTGATTGAATGTGGCGATATCCACCCAGATATACGTGTGGACACGAGTCTACATGAAGCCTTGGGTTTTAGGGACAACAATGGAAAGCTGAACACGTCCGCGATAGAAATAAGTAAGAGACGGTTAGAGTATTGGTGGCAGAAAAGTAGAGATAAAGGACAAAAATGAAGAAGGGGGGGAAAATAAGGTCATTCTGCCTTAAGAAGCAGAGAGATGGACCGTGAACTTATATTTTTCTTTGCTGTAATAACATAGATTTAATCAATGTAGATAAGGCATTAGGCCACCATAAAAAGAAAGTTTTTTTTCGAGCCTGGTGGCAGACATGTCACCGCCCCGTTATAAAGGGGACGCTCATAGCATCCATCCATCCATCCATCCGGCGGCAGCGGAGACCGTGGCAGAAAGCAAAGCGCGCGGGATTACAGCGTGCGCATGTTTTTTTTCTTTGTGGTGCCGTAATCTTCGTGAAGTATTTACTGCGTAGATTCGTTGTGCTGCGTTCTATGCATAGTTCCTATTTTTAGTTTACATTTTAGTTGCACTTATGGTATTGTATTCATGCAGCATGAGCTGTCTTATGCGAATAATGCTTTTCTTACGTCTTTGCATTTTTTGTTTTATTTAATTTCCTCGCATGCATTGCAGTGCAATTGATCGTTGCGCAGTGTTTACCAGCAGCTTTGCGTGCATGATTTTTTCATGATCTTAGTTTTCGCTTCAGTTATTGACTGCATGAAGGCCACAATCTGCCACTTCACTCTGTGCGGATAATGCTTCCTTTATGCCATGTCACTTTTTTACTTCTTTACGCTGCTGTGACGGCATTCACCTGTTATACAATGCCTGTAAAGCATTTCGTATAGAAGGAAGTGCCTGCAAGTTGTTCATAAAGGAAATATAAACAAAGTGTTCCTAATGGAAAATTTGAGCGCTGCTGTACGTGTGTTTTCATTTCGCTATATCTTGTTACACCGAAGGAAAAAACATGCACAAAGGAAGGAAGCACCGATACCTGCTTTTTGCGATACTGTTTCCAAACGAACTGCTTCCGTCGCAGGCCTTAAATCTAGCTTACAACATTATCAACATATCTATTGTGGGCTAGGGGCCAGTGGTCGGCCAAAGCCCTCAGAGAACACGCAGGCGATAAGAAAAACGCGTTTAATTTACGAAGGCCCGGCAACGACTGATCGGTCTTTAGCGGCAGGGCGAGCGCGAGCCTCGGGCGTCATCACGCCCAGCCTCATCATCGTTCTTTTTTTTTCTTCTCCTTCGCTAGCGCCCCCCATACTATACAGCCCGCAAATTTCGAAGTATAGTAAGTTTCTAGCACATGCGGCTCTCTTGCAGAGGCATCGCTTTTCTAAGTGCTCTAATAAAGGCGGCGCAAATCTAAAGCAAAAAAAAAAAAAAAGCCCATTTGAGAATCAGTAGGCTCCGGCATTGACTTGGCCTCTCGTACACCTTGACCACACATTTCCAAATCAGCGCGAGGTTAATAAAAGCGCAAAACCATTTTTTTCCTCGCCACATGCATAGCTGCGCCAACAGCGCGGCAGCTTTTCCTGATGATGATGATGATGAGTTGTGGCCGTACCCTTTAGATCGGGTGGACGCATTACTGCATCCTAGCCGGATGAGGAAAAAAAAGTTAAACAAAGCAATAAAACAATAAAGGAGGCAAAGCGGGGCGGAATTTGCAGTCATCGTCTCACTGATGTCCACCACATTCGTAGACGGGCCTTCGCAACCGAAACTGCGTCGTAGCGCTGGTCCGCAGCCGACTCAAATCCCAGTGCCACCGGAAGCGAGGTACCCTCTGTTGGTCGTGGCGTCAGTTGTGAGCACTTGAGAACGATGTGTTCTATCGTCTCCTCCTCGGTCCCGCAGACCCTGCAAAATGCCTCCTGCACGTCTGGATCGGTGTCGAAGTGTCTCCGGTAGCACAGTGTGCGGAGCGCCCCCCGCCCGAGCTTCAAATAGTAGCGTACTACCGACACTATTATCGTATAGTGACTCCGCGGAGATTTCGCCCTTGTGTGCGCAGTACAGTGTCATCGTAGTCTTTTCCTGCGCTTTCGCACTCCACTGGGCGTTCTCCACTTGGCGTACTAGGGTCCGCACTTCAGACTTGCGCTCGGCGGCCCCATCCTCTGTGCGTGTCAGAAAGCCATATTTTCGGCGTAGGGTATGCACACGGGCACACCACTGTGTCCGGATGCCAACGATATTTATGTATCGGAAAAGCCTCCGGGCCCACCTGGTATCGTCCATGGTGCGCAGGCGCGCTTCATAGGTGATCTTGCTCTGGGCTTCGCGGGCCTCAAAAGCTGACCATCCCAAGTCTCCTTGAATCGCCTCTACAGCAACTCGCCCGTGGCAGCCAAGCGCTAGCCTGCCTACCGCACGTTGTCCCCGTTCGAGCCATTCTCTTGTATTAGCGGAGAGGCACAGGATGGCATTTGCAAAAGTCAGCCCCGGTACATGTACAGATTTCCAGAGATCGCGCACAAGCACATAGCGGTTGCATCCCCATAGGCACTGTCGTCGTAAGATGTTGCACGCACGGGTTGACGCTGTCTTCAGGTGTTTCTCATGCGCCTCAAGTAAGTCACCCTCCGTTGTCAGGAGCACTCCAAGGTACCGGTATTGTGCGGCTTGAGGGATGATGTCACCCTTGGGCAGCATCACTTCTGGATTGTTGTCAGATGAGCCCGAGAAGCGGAGCACAGCTGATTTGGCGGGGTTGAATGTAAGCCCTAGGGTCGCCAAGTGTTCGGCACATATTGTTACACATATTGTTATCCCAAGTAAGTGCGCCGCGGTGCGGAGAAAAGAGCGGGCCACGCCCACCTCGGGAAATACGCTCTCTCCGTGCGATTGGGACGGCCGCAGAAAAACCCGCCGCGTGCCCGCCATCTCGGAGGCCATGCTTGAGCGCATGTAGTTTCAGGTGCTGCCCCGCTGTGGGCGCTAGTTTCTTACGGTATTTAGGCGGGCGTTTCGAACTGAAGCAAAATTGTTCTGCATTAATGACGCTAGCATTAATTATACGATGCGTTAGTGCATTTACGATTCAATTTCGGCATTGCCAGACGCAAAGCTACAAATTACTGTAAAAAAGTCGCAAATAAAACTTTGCTGTGAAATTCAGTACCAGTGTGGGTATTGAGCAGGATTATGGTGGCCATCTCAAAGAATTCATAATAGCATAGCCTTCAAGATCTGGTACAATACACTTTTTAATAGAGTTATACTAGGAACAAGCTTCCCATAGGACTCAAGCATTAAAACCTACAACCGCATAGGTTCCGCCATGATGTATCGAAGCGAACGTTGCCAGATCCTGAGACGCTCGCTATGTTTGACGGTAGCACGGTAGTAACCAATTTTAATCTACCAACCAAGCTACCGACGCGCTGTTGCGCTGTTGGCGCTTTGTCGCAGAACAACTGCTGTGTTTTGATGCGTGAAGCCGTGTGTTGGTGTAGCGGTGCCCGTGCAGCTGGCCCGATTCATAACGGTTAAAATTTCGAACTGTTTGAGCATGATTTTTAGTAGGCACGCTTTACCAATAATGCATAATGAATAGAGTTTCTCCGTTCGCTGGGTCACTCGACGGATTCGCAGCTCGAACCAAAAAGCGTAGGCCGTGGTCGTGCGGTGCTTCGACTCGCAATGATAAGGCACCTGGATCCACATTCTTTTTCAGTTCATTGCTGCCGTACTTTAGCGAAGAGAGCCATAAATCAACAAAATGTCGATTGCAGCATGCAGCGGTGAATGTGAGAGAGACGTCATCCGAAAGATTCACTCAAAAGTGAAGCTACACGGCACACGAAGTTTTATCACCGTTAAAAAGAGAAAAAAAAAATGTATATACATATTTTCGGTAGTAACTTTCAGTGCTTTCTCATATCTCTCCCTTGCGGTTCGTTCTGGTTTGCACTGGTTTTCACCTTGAAAGGAAAAGGCTGTCGCATGGAGTCGAGTTGTTCGTACGTGGTGATAGAAAACGCACACAACGAAACACATAACTACGATATAAAACCCGCGCGACGCGAAAACCGGCGCAATCGGCCGCGAGCCCACGCTCGCGCTCTCGAGTATTGGTATGGTGGCGCCATCTAGTAAACTAGCTTGCAAATGCTCCTGTCTGCGCGCAGTAAATTGCATAAATAGCCATTCTATTTTCCTTTAGAGATACTAAAAAACGCATAAAACTATATTCCCACGTTTTTAAGTTTGCAAATGATTCTTTACAATTGATGTGGCGAGTATTGTGAGCGTTGTGTAGCGCTAAATTTGGCGCATCATTCAAGCAATGTGTAGGCAACATTTACAGCGTTCCAAGATGTCAGCGTTCTTGTTGAAACAATTTATGACACTCATCCCTCCATGCTGACACTAAACATGGAGCACAATCTCGGAGGCCTTGCCAACCTCAACGCACTACGCTTATTGCCCGGGAGAGGACGCCACTATCTGTGTGCTACAGCTGCTGGAACCGCCCCTTTTATTACGGAAAAAAAAATAAAATGAAATGGTCGCTTGCGGGCTTGGGGAACGGGCGCGCTGGCGCGGAGAACGTCTATCCTGACGGTGGCGTGCGGATGTTTTAGCATTTTAGTTTTTAGCGTCGGTTGTGCAGACGTCGCCGCGCGCTGAGCTTGACTTCGACACGCGGAAGCCGCTCGCGCTGTGCTTTCTCGCGCTCCCGTTCGGTGCAACGTCCGAAGCTGTGACCACACGGATGCTGCAGCCGAGATGAGAGGACTACTACGGCTCTGACCGAAGAACTTGCCTCGGGAGTCCCTTCTGCCGGCATAATGGGCGACGACACAAGCGTTCGGGTGGCCGTCCGGTAAGACGTTCGCCTTTCCCTTAGCACCTGACAGTTCGCTTCGGCGCACCTTGTTTCGATAGCTCTCCTTTCAAAAGTCCGAGCGCCGTCATTTCCCGTAATGTCAAGTTGTAACCGCGTAGCGTGCCTCTCGTTTCATGACTTTAAAAGGGGAGAGACCGTCACCTTCGTACCTGCGTCAATTTGCGCGAGAGGCCGTTTTTCCGCGTAGGTTGGGGCCGCTTGTCGACGTAGGCTGGCTGGAATCGAAACCGACCCACGCTGCCCGAATACCCAAGGACTAACAGCAGCGGGATGCAGGCCGCCGGGCCACAGCGTTAGCGAAAAGAGAACGCTTCTTCACCATTGATCTTTTCGCCTGTGACGTGATGCTAAGCGCGGATGTTTTGTTTCCGTAAACTCTGCACGCATTTGCTTGAACGTGAAAGGGATGAAGTGGAGTCCGTTTCGCGCACGCTTTCTGCGTTTTCCGAGCAACCGGACGCGACCTTTGCGCGTGTAAATTGTTGCGGCTTTCGTTTCATACGCGTCCACGAAACCCGAGCTGGCGCCGCAAGCAGCATTCTCAATTGTTGTCCGCCGGCTTCACGCGCGGACAATAGCGCTTCCTTTTGTGAAAACGTTGCGGCAGTTCTCTTGCCTAGATGCTCAGCTGGCGTGGTATTCCCGGAGGGCAAAATCTTGTGCCTTCGTATTTCGCCTTGTTTGTTTGAGGCGCGTTTTGTCGTTTCTGTTTACTTCACTCGTCCGATGAGGGTTGCCTATTTGTTCCCCGGCCTTGCCATCGCGAGCGCGGCCCCGCGCCGGAGGTCGACGGAGCGTGAATCTGGGTTTGGTGGGGAAGGTGCGTGCAGGCGCTGGCGGACCGACCCATCGTAATATTACGCTGGCGGGTTTATCGCACCCTCGCGCGGCGGCGGCGGCGGGAAAAAGAAAAAAGCAGACTACCTTGCAAGCGGCGGCACACATCACAGAATGCGTTTGTTCTTTTGTTTGCACTGAAACAACGCCGAGGTTTTTTATGCCACCGCAGCCGCTTTTCGTTGTAGTCGGGTAGCAGGAAAAATGACGAGAGAGAGAGAGAGAGCGAATTTATTAGCAGGCCGAGAGGTCGGCCTGAAGAATGACAAAGTTGTGACACAAAGTACGCGACAAAATATTCCATGCCAAAAGACAGTGCGTGCAAACACGGGACACAACAGAGAAGGTCAAAACACCACGAATAATAGTTTGTATAGTGTCTTGACATCTCTCTTGTGTCCGTGTTTGCACGCCTTCTTTTAGCATGAATACGTACTAACTAGCTTATTAGCTCTGTTATTCTGAGCGACGAAAAGCTCTCGCTTTATGGCGCCCCTTTCTTTCTCTTTTGGTGCTCCTACTCTTCGTTCTTTTCGTACCCCAGCCCGGCAGTGTTACGTATGCCGGAGCGAGCGCGTTTGTTTGCGGGTCACTCGGCGTTTGACATTGATTTCTTATCGAAGCACCGAAGGGGGGCCAGATAGTGCTCGCATCAACCAGCGTGACCGAGACCAAGCGCTTTCCTCTTGAACGCGCCAAACATATTGGCTTCGCCAGCTGATAAGGCCGGTGATATCGCAATCTGTAATCATCCACTCTCGGACAGACGCGCCTAGTGTACCCATTACACGTATTCAGTTTAGATGATGACCCACGTATTTTTCGCATATATCGAAATTATAATAGCACTCCAGCACGTCGCGCATGACGAACTTCGCAATAACGGAAAGTGCGTATGATCCCTTGTCCAGTTGCAGCGAATGCGTTACGTATGGGACTGCAATAGCACGATATCCCTGAGTATGTCAGCAGGCAGATATTAACCGTTGAATTTGTTCTTTCTGTGGCCTGTTCCGTGTCGACAGTGTGAAGCTGCTTCTGTATGTGTAATTGTGAACAGCATGCGATAGCGAGTCGATGCTTGCTTGAGCACCTTGTTTACTATGCAACGCGCTCGTTGTTGGGGTCATCGACATATTTTTCCGCGCTCGCGAAATCGGGCTTCGATTTTATTAACACCGAGAGCTGACGATCCTCTCGGCGTGGCGCCTTGCATTCGCGTGGCGCCGTGCATGCGATCAGGAAAACTTGGTTTCCAGATTAAATTTGCGATGCAGCTGTGCGATACGTTGGTGTAGTCGGTTAAATATTCGTAAAGGTCAAAGGAAACTAAAAAAAAAAAACTAAAATCCACAAAACGAAACATGGGCGCTAAGTGTAGGTTTATTGCTGCGAAGCAATAAAATACGGAAAGGAAAAAAGGGGTGTAGTTTTAATTGCACTTTCACCGTCATTGGCGTGCGCACGAGGGGGCGGCCGCCCCCCCTAGTCACCTGAGAGAGGGGGGGCGCAAATTCTGCCCCATACATTGGCTTAATAGGAAGGGGGGGGCGCCTCGATGAACCTTCGCCCCTCCCTGCCCCCCCTGAAGGGGAACCCTGCGCACGCCTATGTTCACCGTTTCACCCTGTATGTCTTATCGCCCCAATAAGGCTTGATAATTGACGTGCCGGTCGCTTTCCCGCCCTTTTCCTTTCTATGTTGTATCGCTTCGCATCGATAAATCCTTCAATTTTCGGTCTGCGCTTTTCGTGCGTTTTTGTTCGCCTTTGTGGACAGTCTTTTTCTCCCCGTTTTCACCTTTACGAATAATATGCTATGATTGTGCATTAGTCACGTGGTTATTGGGCGCTGTGACGGCGTGCTTGGCATAGTTTCGTATTCTCCGAAATTCGGAGCCGCATTGACAGGGGCTGTCAGTTCTATAGCATTGCCATAGGCGTGCGCAGGGTTCCCCTTCAGGGGGGGGGGGGGGGCGAAGGTTCGTCGCAGCGCCCCCCCCTCCCTATTATGTCAATGTATGGGGCTGACCTTGTGCCCCCCCCCCCCCCCTTCGAGTCGCAGCGCCCCCCCTTCCTATTACGTCAATGTGAGAGGCTGATGCGCCCCCCCACCCCTTTAGGACACTAGGGGGGCGCCCCCCCCCACCCCCCGTGCGCACGCCTGTGAGCCTTGCTGGTCACAATCCATGGCTTCCGCTGCTGGGATCGCTCTTCAAGGGTCCCGTGAGGCGAAAACTCGCGTGATTTTTTGACTTCGTCTATGGCGACTCTAATGTTAAAGCCATCTGGTGTGGTTCTTTCACCGCGCACTTAATGATTTCGACGTCCAACGTTCACCAATGAGGGTTTCGCTGAATATTTTCACTAATTAACTCGATTTGCTTCGATTATCATGTATATCGGCACAGTCATTGCTTTCACTCGCTCCCCTGTATGGCCTTTCGCTCCTCTGGACTTCACGTGAACACCTTCTCCCCTTCCCCCAACCTATTCTTCTGCGCCATTTGAGGCTGCTCTTAATCCGCCCACGATAAACTTGTGAGGCCTGACAGAAATTCAGTCTGGGATTTGTTTTCTTTTTCTTGTTAACCTTCATTACGCCTCGTTTGAACACATCTCTTCGGATATTTCTCAACATCCGGGGCTGTCAAAATCGAGTTCTTGCGTATTTGCATTAGGCGAGCGCTCCCGCCAGAAATTTTTCACCAATGCAGTGCGCCCGACAGACGATTGGCCGCGGCGGTAGGGGTCCTTAAGGATGAAATTTCTGATGGAACGTTGCCAAATTGGCAAATGACGTCCTACTGTCATGCTGTTGTTGATTGCGAAGACGGTGCACAGGTAGTTTTCTCTCCCGCCGTTTTAATTGTTCTTCGCTTTCTTGACATTTTTGCTTTGCCCTTGATTCTCAGAGTTCCGTGCGCCGCGCAGCTGCTACTTAGCTCACCCCCCCCTTCTTTGCAAAAAAAGTGGTTTTCGTAATCGTGACGTTCGTAAAAAAAGCCACCTACAATATGGGAGTTCCATCGCAGAGCGCTGTCTCGTCTCCTCGGTCTGGTTCCACGTAGAGGCACACACCTGCCGGCGTGTCTGTCTCCTGCTCGGAAACTGAATGACACAAACACACAGAAAGAAAAGGGCCTACCTTTTCTGCGGGAGTGGCGCGTGGCGGCGGAGGCCACATTAGTTTTGCAAGAGCAGGGGATACAGAGTGGGAGGGGTGGCAGGGCAAGGGGACGAAAGCGATGCCGCCCGCCTTGCGCAAGCCTGAAGCGTCGTGAATGTGTGTGTGTGTGTGTACTATACGCATACAGACTCACCTGGCGCGCGCGCGCCGTCGTAGAGCGCGACACATCAACGCCACTAAAAGGCACCGACAATAGGCCTTCGCGATAACGCGGGCCCCAACGGCGCGTAGCGCGATCCTCTCGCACAGCCGTCGTGTCCCGATGGGGCACGCTCTCTTATTCCTTGTTCTTTACAGGCGGTTCGTCTTACGTGCCTTTCTGGATTGTCTGTAAGCTTGCTCGGAACCAGCAAAATCCACGCGACACGCCTCGGACAGTTAGTATGAACCAGTGTGGTAACGATTCCGAAGAACACTTACTATTCATGCACACACCTTCGAGGCAGCTCTCATTCGTGAGATTCCGAAGAGCTAGCTACCCGCCTGGTTATGTTGCACCTGCGCAATTCAGCTCCCTCGTATGTATATCTGCGGATAAAGGAGAGTCCAGAAACTCACCGGGCACCTTACGCTAAGACTCTTTCGAATCGTCTTAGCATAAGGTGCCCGATTACACGGATGTATGTAAAGACTTGCACGGAACGTGCGCCTTTACTTTCCAACCCTATAGGTGGATTTCCAAGTAACTTTCACCAATGGCCTTGTCCTGACAGCATTGATAACTGTAAGGTTATTATGTCTATCATGCTTTCGTCCGCTTTCCATCGCTTTTATTCGCCTGAGATGTCACGTGATGTTCTTGGGACAGATTCGTGACGTCGCCGCGGTTTTCGTTCCGAGGCCGCGTTCGCTTGGGAGATTAATAATGCCAAAATGGGCGAGATGGAAGTTATCCGTAGCTGTACCGTTGCAAGAACTCTGAGTGCCGCAGGAACGCACCCGGGTTCCTATTAGTTTTGTTCCATGAAATTTGCATTTGCATCTTTGCAACTTCATGGAACAGCCCATTTCCTGTCGGAAACGCTTAATATGGTACTTCGGTGTATTGAAGTGAACGTTTGAGTGAGTTGGTAATTGATCAAGGAAAATTTTCACAGCGCAGAAAAAACAGATTATAAGGTTGATTTCGGAAAAGACTCGTGTATGTAGTCAAAAAAAATTTCGAAACTGCTCAAAAAAAAAAAAGAGCTAGCATTGCACATAAAAGCAAATTGGTGACAGACGAAGTATTATCTTACACGTGCATCTGCGTAGAAGATAATCAGTTTCCTTGTGTTAATCGATGAAAGACATGCTGACGCACGCTACCCCCCCCCTCCCCCCTCCCCCCCCCAAACGAGCAGTCTCGAAGATTGTATAAGTGGCCGAGATTTCTAGTTTGGGGTTGAAGCATGCCTTCCATCGATTTAAGGAACTGGATTATCTGTGAATGCACTTGTAAGATAAGGTTTTAACTTTGTCACCAGTTTGCTTTTATACGCAGTGCTTGTCTCTTGCGGTTTTTTTTTTTTTCTCTCCACTGATGTGCTTTTTTCTGAAGTAAAACCATAGTTGCAAGTCGGCGCTTGTCCGTGTCGCCTCCGTTCGTGTTCTTTCCGTGCTGTAAAATTTTCCTTCAGTCTACTGAAATTGCAGGAACTGAAATGGAAATTCCTTATTTACTATCCCGTATAATTACCATTTCAGTCAAGGCAATTGCAATACATTGAACCGCAATATTATAGCTGTTACTGCGCGCCATGACGTAAGAGTATCTTTGTTCAAAAACTCGTGTATCTCAGAATTTCGGGGGGCTTCTGTATGTATGACACGCCATTCTATAATAATAATAATAATAATAATAATAATAATAATAATAATAATAATAATAATAATAATAAGTAAAAAGCATCGCGTTAACAGCGCGTGCTGTTACAATAACTGTTTGGGTTCTTTGTCCAATTTAAAACCGTCGTTCAAATCATTCGCAGCGCTAGGTGACTGACCACAGTAAATCACTGCGACTATGCAGACTGCGCAGAGGGGTTTTATTCGATTAGTCCAGGTGTGGGACGCCTCTTTCCTCTTGCTCAAACGTCAGATGGTTGTCAGGCCCCGGAAGCCGTATGTCAAACGCTAGCACAAAAATAAAAGCTTGATTTGTGCTACGCGTCTAGCTTACACCTGTCGTGTAGTATTTACTTGCACTATAGAATCGACATGACACGTTGTCAGTTTCGCTGACCTCCGGTGACGTTCAAAAGCGCATTGCCCGTCTCTTATGTAATAAGGCACGGCCGCCTAATTTTCAAACATCGTCCGGGTGTGTAATTCAAGCAACAGCATATTGTGATCGCTGCGGCTGTTTTTTTTTTTCCCTTTTAAGCTGAAACATGGCTTCGCGAAGCATTTGACTCGCTTTCATTGTCGTGCTGTTCTTTTTGTTTCAATGTTCCGAACAAATTTGTAATCGACACAAACGCGCAAAGCCAGTTAAGCATGCGTGATTGAAAAACGCACTGAACAGACCATTTGAGCTGAATTAGTTATACGAGTCTTCTATTGCCGATACTCGTGTACTGTGCGATGCCAGTGCACGTTAAAGCGCCCCAGATGGTCGAAATTTCAGGAACCCTCCAGGGACGTAAAACCCCAGATATTATATCTTTTTATGGCCATTCTATTTTTAATATTCATGTTTATCTCGATAGCATTCGTAAGGGCAGAAAATGGTTCAATGGTTGGTCTATAATGGTTGGCGCATCACATCATCGATCGCGACGGCCCTAGCTTGGGCATATTCATGTGTATTGCGTTATGCAGCAATCCAGCATAGCGTCAAGACTTTTATCACCCCAGGATGGTCAGAACGTGTGAGAATATATGTATAGGAAGCCGTGATGTCAAGCTGGCAGTAATGCCTCGCTGGATTGATTCCTAGCCTATTACAGCGGAACCAATCAAGGTAATTTAAAGCAAGGGTGCGTCGTTAGTGGGTCGACTTCACAGTCGAGCATTTCTTTAGAACGCGATGCGCGCATTGAAAAGCTGCTGCCAATGTTGTTGCGTTTTACGGCATCGTCGCGGTGTTCTAACGTGGCGGTATAGTGAAGGTAAACAAGCTCTTGCGTGCGCTTCCTGCGCGTCCTCGATGCTTAATCTGCATGTGCGCGGAGTGCATGTACTTGCACTCTGTGGCCTCTCCAACTGCATGCACTGAACGCGACGTTGCTTTCTTGTACACCTCGAGGTTAACCCCCCACGTAAACGTTGCGTTGAATTCCGCACTTGCGCAACGACTGGTGACCCCGTTTGGCCGACCTGCGCTGTTATTGGATAGTTTGGCTCCAAAGGCTATATTAATATACCTCGCGCGCATGCTCGTTCATTCCGCCACTGTTTGTTTGTTTGTTTGTTTGTTTGTTTGTTTGTTTGTTTGTTTGTTTCTTTCTTTCTTTCTTTCTTGTCCCTTGTTGGGCTGCGCCAAGTGTTTCACCGGTCTGCGGTGTATAGACCCTTTTCATAATTGTAAAGTAGCTTTCCTGCAGTGCAGTTTGCCCTACTAGTGGTGGCTGGTCACTTACTACAAAGAGCGTGTTCAAGTGCAGTTTGCTTGCCCTATGGCGCGGAAAACGTTCACTGGGCTCGTTTGATATAAACACGCATGACAGAAAAGCCATGGCACGTTCCACCAGGACCTGCTCTCCACTTGAAGGACGACAGGTGCCGCCATCAGTAGGGCGAAGATGCAGCACAGGGAAACGCACTTGCTGTTTATGAAAAGGGTCTATAGGCAGACAGACGTCTTGGTTGTTACGTTGCTATATATATTTCCATCATCTCTTAACCCCCCCGTATACGTGGCTGCGTACATGCATGACGCGAGTGACACATGTGCGTCATATACAACAAAACCGGCGCGGACTCGATCCTTCTTGTCATTGCCGTCGGCGAGGCAGATGCCTTGCGGGGGCGAGCAGTCTGCAAAACGAGTTTGCATGTGCGCGTGGTGTTAGTTTGCTGGCGACTCAGCAGTACTTTGTCCTCATTTAAATATACTCAGTAATTAAGCTCCGTTTGAAATTACTCTCCGCAATATCAGAATTGCGGTTAGAGGAGCTTTAAGAAGACTGGCGGATTTAGGCGAGCTGGTGTTCATTATATTAATAAAACAGCGATACCGATGAAGGTCAAAGTAAAAAAAAAAAACTCCAGGCGCTGAATTGGCAAGCTGAGTTTATTGAAGAAAAAAATGCTTGCTTTTGAACGCCAAGCATCAATTCCATCATGACTTGCAATGCCAACGCCGTGTGTCCCTTCTGCCTGCATTGTTTTCTGTCGGTCGCGCTGTTTTAAAAATTGGTAACCTTAAAAACTCCAACGTACACACACATTCTGTGGCCTCAGTGTAGTTCCCACGCCAGCACGCTGTGACGTCACTGTTTATTGTTCGGCGTCTTTTAGGTCTAGTCGGTTTCAAAAAAGGTGAACATCCTGTTGTAAAAAAAAAAGAAAAAAAAAAACGAATGCTAAAGCGGGCGAGTCTCCGTATTCTAACGGAAGCAACATTCCGTAAGATTAGTGGCTTCGCCGTATTTCTTTTACGTTGCACTTTCCGTAAAAATTGTAATGAACATTATTTATTATCATGCAACGTTAAAAGCAGAATGTCTCCGTAATGTTTATGGAGAGTACCTCCGTTTTTCTTGAAGCGGAATAATTTGTTTTATTTATGAATTGCCCTCGTAGTACATAAATGCTTTGTCAGAACGTACGGTACCACTGATAATGTATACTGACGTATGCTTGCCCTCCATCTTGGGGGGTACTGGGTTCGCCTATAAAACGTAAGCATGATACGCGTCTGCGCGATCGACAAGTCGCGTCTTGCGCGTATAGAGGCACATCGTTAACAAACCGATAACATCATTCGCTGAAGCACAGTCGGGCAAGCGGAAAGACATGTCCGCGTGATTCATGATAGAAGACAGTAGGGCATGCAAACGCACATGACGGAGAGGTCAGGACAACTCAAAATTTCAAACTCCTATTCCCCATTCTTTCGTTCATTCATAGCGAGGGTCTCGTTCTGGCAGACTGAACGCCTTAAGGTACGAGACATTATTGGTCAGCTGCAAGCTCGTAATAAGATCACGTGCTGCGTGACGCCATCAGGCAGTGTTCCACGCTCGTCGTCATGGCTACTAGCGGCGCTGACTTACACTCCCAGGTTTAAGTGCGCATATATACCCCATAAGTGGACGAGGGGATGACCGCCGCTGTAGCGCAGTTGGCAGAGCATCGGGCGCGTTATTCGAAGGTCGCGGGTTCGGTCCCTGCCAGCGGCAAGTCATCTTTTTCGTACTTTTCTTTCTTCATTTACATTAGTTACTACTAATAACATCCCCTATACTTTCCTTGGCATCATTGTCTGTTAGTTATCATTCCTATTGTGTCTGACGAAGAAAAATGAGCCCTTCTTTCGTTCACCCTTACCAAGTATCTCAGCTTTATTATTGTACGCATGATCATTGTGTGCTTGCTGCCCGTGGTCTTCGCGTAGTACTTTATCACAGTGATGCGCTGCTTTCGTGAAAATCACCGCAAGACTTCATACACGCTCGCATGAAGGCAAGCGTTCCTGATACGTATACGCTAGAGCTTTCATCCTGCGCGATCGAAAGTCGCCGCACGTAGAACCGATCGCATACCATAAACGACGGTCGCTTATTTTTTTCCTGCTACTTCGCTGTTCACGATAAGTGGCTTTTCCAGTTTCTCGAAAGTGGTGTGTGCGCGGAAAAGAAATAACGTTAAAATATTTCCCCCCTAAAAGCCGTTCGGGCAACGAATCTCGATCCGTCGAAGAAACGTGCGTTGTGTGTATGCCTCGGCAGTTCGTTGGCCAGCCTATCATTTAATTACCTGGATCGTTCGGAGTAAAACGAGTGTACATTGCGAGCGTTCGATTGAAAGCAAGATTATAAGTTTAAGCGTATTCGTAATGATTGGAAGAGCGCGGCGACCCCTGTTATAAATTTGGACGTTGAGGCCGACTGCTTTACTTTAGAGTTGTGTGATTTTCCAAGTGTCCTCTGTGGACAACTCTTTAACAGATCCGACTTTCCGCCTAGTTATTGTCCACGATTTATGTAGCATCCTCAGACACGGTAATTTTTTTCTTAAAAAATATCGATGCCAGGGAATGGCACACCGGGCCCGTGCCCGCCCCCCGATTTTTTATTTATTTTTTTGCCGTGGCATACAGACCGTGGCATACAGCATACAGCACTCGACCACATCTGCCTGCCCGTTTCCCCCTACATGGTGCCCCCCCCCCCCCCCTGAAAATAATTCCTCTCTACGCCCCCTGAGCTGCGCGGAATCTGCTTGTATACGGTTGGTTTATATGCATTGGGGAGCACAATTTTCGCGAATAACATGTAAAGTGCCTATATGCAACTTCTTGCTGTCACGTTTATGGTATGTTTCTATTACAAAAAAAAAAAAGGGGCAATATTGAATTGGAAGACTGCTTGATTGGGAAAACCTGAACTAAGAGTACTCCGAGGAAACATCGACAGGGAAAAGTTAGTCGCTTGTTTTCTCCAGCTGGCACCTGGCAGCGAAAGCGTAGCTTTCGAACGACGCGTCACAATTGGGATTTGATACCAAGGTCCAGGCCCGTGAATGCTAAATAAGTGTAGAATGCGATAATGGAACAATGGTCGCTACAGGAGAATAAAATTGAAATTGTCCTCTCGTGCGATTCTCCTAAAGTTCCATTATATAGGTACATGTATAGGTACATATAAGCTTATACACATAGCCTATATCCATTCTACACCATATTTCGCACTACAGGGGTGGTCAAAAGTGCTATCCTATGTGATCACATGGCAGCACGGCCCGCGAACTTTTGGACACCTCTGTACATCGAGTGAAAGAAATCTGCGCGCACTCAAGGTATACTTTCAAAGTTCTCCCGCCTAATAAGAAAAACAATTCCGACATTCACGATACCATTTTAATTCAATATTTTTTTCCTGTAACGGAAGTTGGAGACGAGACCGTTCGCAATTGTGCGCCCGCTTATCATTTATAGGAAAAGGGGGGGGGGGGGGGGGGGGATGCTCCTCCGAGCTCGCGTATCAGCTTCTTTGTTGGTAAACGGCATATTGGCATCCGTTTCGACGAGCAATCGTGGCCAATATACCGGCAACACACTTATCTCTCCCGATAAAACGCGAGCGTGCCCCTTGAACGGCAATTAATACCGCTCGATAACACACCCTCGATAACTGCGTTCGAGTATGCCTTCCGGAACTGCGCTTGTGCGCACTTGACCGAGTGAAAGCAGATTCTGTGATAAAGCAACCTGTATATCCTCACTTGCTTGCACCATTTCGAGCGTGCTTCTTGCGTCGTCATGGTTCCGAAGCAACGATTGTCACTAAAATGAATACAGCTTAAATGTATTATACACTTACATGTTCATGCCGCTGGCCTGCAGTGTTGGCCTATACTCACTGATAGTGTACTGTATGCGTAGGTACTCGTCCCTTTGCACCTTAACAGCTCAGTGTTACGTGTCCTGAGCAGAAACGTCGCGTGTGACGTCACACTATTGCCCTAAAACTTGAATGAAAGGAAACGTTTTACGTGCCGGTCCATAAGTATCGATGTTTTAACATCATCAGTGGTTGACCTGTGTCACTGGGGGGGCCAGTAACCTACGCTGTGCCGCTTCGCCGTCCTCACAATTTTGCCAAGGTCGACAGTGACGTATACCACTCTACGAATGACGTCATATGTGACGTTTCTGCTCGGGTCGCGTCACCCCTAGCTGTTCAGGTGCGCCCACACGACCCACAGCGAGTTCGACTCGCCGTGGGGCCTCGGCATTAGGGCGTGGGTTCGCTTCCCGGCCACGGCGGCCGTATTCCGATGGGGGGCCAGCTGTCTCCCACTACGACGTGCCAATTGATAACATCCTGGTATTCGCGGGTGAAATCCTGGCTTTTCTATATCCGCAACAATAAGTCACTAATGTGTGATGCATCCACCAGGCATTTATGGCGACTGACCAAACACACTCGGTAATTTCGTAAATAGCGTGCGTGGCGTCAACACAGTGACCCGCACGCAGAAACGTCATGCGGAACGTGACATTTGTATGCGACGGAAAACGTGACGCAGGCGACCGCGTCCTGCAGGCGACGCGTCGCGACCCATCCGTCAGCGCCAGACGCGAGGGGAGTAGGCCAAGCGTGTCTGTTTATAGTATACACACTAGGGTGACAGGATCACGACTCTTTGTTAATGCCACTGCTTGATATGGCGTAGACGGAATAGTTGTCCCATATTGAAATCCAGATTACACTATGCGGAGTTGCGTGCACTGAACGCAACAGTTTTCACGACTCCTAGCTTGTTAAGGCTACTATACGTCATGTGGCCTAGACGGAATATAGTTGTCCCATTTTGAAATCCAGATTACACTATGCGGAGTTGCGTGCACTGAACGCAACAGTTTTCCTTTGTAATCCGTGCCATCCTCGTCTTGCGTACACTTCATTGTCTCACTAATGGGCCACTTGTGGTACCAGTTCTTAATTGTACGTTCCATTTACCGACGATCACTTTGTCAGTTTGCCTCGCACACATCTTCGGGAGAGAATCAACGCATGGGCTTGTCGCCATAGAACGTTCATGTTTCTGTTTATCACCTGCACCTTTGTGGAATCGCCAATAGTCAAATTTCGTATAGTTGGGCTCACTGTAAAGTTTCACTCTTCCACATGTGTACACGCAGCTTTCCATTCGCGTAGACCCGCCGTGGTGGCCTCTGTTTATGGTGACCGACTGCTGACCCCAGGTCACGGGTTCGTATCCCGGTCGCGGCGGCCGCATTTAGATGGAGGCAAAATGTTAGAGGCCCGCACGTGCTTACATTTAAATGTACGGCACATAACCCCAGCTGGTCGAAATTTCCGGAGTCCTCCACTGCAGAGTCCCTGATAATCGTATCGTGGTTTTAGGAGTTGAAACGCCAACAGTTATTGTTGTCAATTTGCGTTGAGCTTTCTTGCTATAAGTTTCATATCATATTGTTTTTAATCTCGGTTACGATCACATACATTTATCAAACCGCCTTTTCGATGCTTTTTAGGGTTTCGCTTGTTTGGTCCTGTGATGTAGAGCTTCGTCGCCCACGGGCAACCTGACACCCTTCTTACTGGCTCGCGCATGCCTTGCAGGAAGTTTTCAAACCACTGAATCTGGCTGTTCAGTCAGGCGGCTCCTCTTCCGCTCTAAGTAAATACAGTATCGTCGTCATAAGTTATGCATGCGTAGTTTCCGAGAATATATGCATCTGCCGCTCTCCGAGACAAAGCCGGTTTTCTTAAATCAGTATACAATACGTTAAGAGTATAAAACCTGACCGTAATAGTTCTGGTTTGTGCAGCCGCTATATATTCGGTCTAACAAAAGCTTGTGGCAGCTGGACCGATCGTCACCGTCAGTTTGCGGTCGAACATTGTTAACTATCCGCAATCGTGACTTTTTTATAATTACACTGAGGCTCTACAATGTGCTGTGATCAATTGTCTATCCGTCCTGCGCATTGCGCATGATTCATTGTGTCGCGTCGCACGTTAATCCGGATAGGCTTGTCGGATTTAATTTCCATTGTGAGATGGCGATGATTCAGACCTCTGCCCGTTCATCGTGCGCGTCATATTTAATAAAAGAACGTAAGAAAATCCATCCCGTTTAACGGATGTCAGGGCAGCAGCTGTTATATTATACATGTGCACCAGATGCACACTTGTGCGAATGATTGTCCTTCATGCGATTTTTTTTTTTTTTTTTTTTTTTTTTTTTTTTTTTTTTTTTTTTTTTTTAGCGCTCTCAGCGTCAGTCTGTCTACGTGCTCTTGTTGACGCAGACACAGCGTCGTCACTTGCGCGTTCAGCGCTTCTGGCGATGCACTTTGAAATCGCGGCGGCTTCTTTGGAGCTTCGACGACGCACAAAACACGTAACGAGCTCTAGTTAGCGGTAAAAGGCATCATTTCTACGTAGCACATTGCGGAGGGAATACTCCCCGCTGTTCCTTTTGGGCGCTCGCACTTTTCTATCATGAACGGTGCCTGCAGCGCACACGCGGTCTCGTGGGAGTCTATCACACAGGAGAGAGCTGCTTTCAGAGAAGAGCATCCGATGTCTGTGCCTGTTTTGTACTATATACGTGTCCTCTCGTGCACTGCACTACATACATTCTGTAAAGCGCTTTTTGTCAGCGGCCTCCACTTGCTTTGGGTTAGCATTACGTTATGTAAAATACGTAATGGATTACATCAGTAATCGGTATACGTCTTTTAGACCTTGAAGGCTGTAACCACTTAAAGGAGTACTACAAGGTGTCTGTGTCCACCGCCCTTATGTTACGTCGATTTGCCTAGTGATCACGCTCTGTTAGGCGGCATGAAGCGGCTAGCCGTGCTTAATATTTCTCAACAAGTGCTTAAAAGTCCTCCTCGGTTTGGTTAATCAAGCGTTACCTCATAAAAGTGGTTCTCTTGTTCCATTTCATATTCCTCGTATTTCCTTTCGAGGTGTTTGCTGCGTTCATTTCTTGCGGGTTCGGTTGCGCCTGGCCCTGACGCGAATTAATCAGCATACTCGTGTTGGCACTGTAGAAGTAGGTGACAGCACGCGCGCGCTAGCCACGAATTGCACTGTTCATTTATGTGGTCCCCTGAATTGTACAGAGCTGTCGTACATTATTTTCGAAGCAAACTCTTCCGAGGGCTACCGACGTCCGGTATACAGTCAACATATTCCAGCGAAGAGCAACGAACGCTATATAGCGGGTCACCCTCTCCAGTGACACGTCTGTCTCCACCGCGGCATCGTGGACGCCGCTCGCTCTGTGTCCGTTGGTTTGAGCCGTTGATCCGCCTACCGGTCGACTCCCACGCCAGCGTTCAATACACGCCTTCACAATAGGATTACAAGTGCACACACATGTCATATCTAGCACAGCTTCTAGCGCATGTCCAGTGATTATCACTGCTGGCGCCACGACTACTGTTGAGCGTTACACGTGCTTATTTTCATCTCGGCCTCGTATGTATAGCAACCGCTGGTTAGCTCCAACAATGCACGTTAGTTATCGCCCACACCATACAGCTTTGTTGTGCAGTGTGGCCGATAACTACCATTAACTGAGCTAAGCAGTGGCCCCGACTACCTCCGCTTCTCCTGATGCTCTTCTCGAATTCTATTTTCGGCTGACCACCTGACCGGCTGGCTTTGTGCTGAGCTTCGAACGTGAGACGGCAGGTGCACGCGCGCGGTTCACGCGCAACCGAAGACGCCGGAAGCTTCGAGTCTTTGATGACGTGCGCGAGACCGACAGGGGGGGTTATTCGGAGCCGCCCCGTTCCGCTCGGCTACACCGCTTGAAGACGCGCCGGCGGCCGATGGTCCCGCCGAATCAAAGCACTCTTTGTCACTCCTTTGCTTGTCTTGGCACGAATGACGGACGGGGGGGTCGTCGCCTTCCCTCTATGGTTCACTCGCCCCTGCAGTCTCTATAGGTACACACGCGTGCCTTCATTTTTTATTTCTTCGTTTCGGTGCAGTAATCTTCGCGCAACTTCTCTCACGGGCAGCACTTCAGGGGAGACTTGCTTCGAAACAAGTAACGCGCAGTATTTTTTTAATAACTTTATTCAAAGCGGGTGCTTGATTATACATTCCAAGTGCGGTACACCGTTAGGGTTGAGGCTTGAGCTGGTTTGTTCATGCTTATAACAGAAAAAAAAAAAACGGCGTAAAATTTTGACGGGACGCACAAGATGAAGGCACGACAACAGCGCTGTTGTCTTGCCTTTCATCTTGTGCGTCTTGTCAGAATTTTGCGCTGTTTTTTCCCGGTACACCGTTACATGTTAGAAAAGTATCAAATTCGTGCATGCGGGAACGTTTGCTTTGTTTTGGCCGCTTATACACCAAGTTTACTGCATCGCACATTTTCCTCGATGTTCTGCCGATTGGTTAACACGACTTCGCGAGAGTGCAGAGCTCGACTGCTAAGGCGACGATGGCGCATGCCTTACAAACGCAATGGTTTTTTTTTATGTATTTGTGGACTAAACGATATGTTCAATTAAGAAGGCATTAACAACGCATAGACGATAAGGAAAAGAAACAAAATGAGTAGAGGCAAAATCCTGTCCTTTTCCTTATCGTCCTATGCGCTGTTATTACTGAACGGATCCTTACCAGCTCGCCCAAGCTTCAGTTCCTGCTATGTGAGAGACTGAAAACTTTTTCCGGCGCACCAAGGGCGCGTTCACTTCGCCCCCGCGTGTCTGAATTCTCGGTATTGTACTGCGCGAACAATGACCCCTATAGTATCGATCCAGGCGGGCTTTGTACGAGCCGTATACAGTGCGCGAGCCTTGTGCATCCCTCATCATCCGCCTCATCATCTGGCTTTGTCCGTCTTGTTAGACTCCATCTAACAATGCCTTCATTTTTTTCACGATTTTCCTCGTGAATGTTGTAGCAGGAGCTCATAAGTGAGATAGTAGCGTGCGCTACAGAGGTCTCTGCCTAACCCTCTTCCTACAAATACATGGCGCATACAGCTTGGATGTTCCGATACCTATGATTTCGCTGTGCTCGGGTACAGCTGAAGGTCGAGGTTGCAGATGCATATAAACGTGGGAGAAAATAATGGAGCCAGTCCCGCTACTGTGACTAATTTCGTGCGGCATTGCGAACACGATTAAAATTGGCACCAGCTATCCTCGTCCAATGCACTAGTGTCGCTTATACCAACTACGTCAGGCTACATCAAACTTGATATATATATAGTCACAGTAAACCGTTCGCTTCCGCCGTTCGAATCTTGCAGTTCGGTTATATGTTGTGTTGCGCTGATGAACTATTCCCGCTATCTATCCATCTCACTGTTAGACTACGAGGTCGCCTGTTATTTTGTTTCACGATGCCTCATTGATGTTCGTCCTTGCCACTTCCTGGATACATGTCAACTTTTTTCTCACCCGCATTTATACATTTGCTTCGATATTGTATCATTCTGTTAACGTGTCCATTACATGTCTCACATGTTCGACTTCGTTCAGTCCTTTCATCCTGATCGCCATAAGGCGTGCGCAGGGTTCCCCTTCAGGGGGGGCGAAGGTTCGTTGCAGCGCCCCCCCTCCCCCCTCCCTATTATGTCAATGTATGGAGCTGACTTTGCGCCCCCCCCCCCCCCCCCCCCACCCCGTGCGCACGCTTATGCTGATCGCGTACCCTTTTCCAGCATATTTCAGCCACTTCCACGCCCCAAACTTCGTTCTTTGCTGTAGTTCAGTTATAGGGTTCCAGCTTTAACCTCATCTCTTGCTCAAATCAATCAAATCGTAACGCTGTAAGTCTAGTGATAAGAACTTGCAACTCGTGCGTGTGAATCCACGGGTCACATCAATCGCGTTAGTTAATCGATGCGCAGGCGTACAGCTATTTGCCAACTTCACATCCCGTGGAGCTTTGCGTCGCCGCCTTAACGGACAGGCAGCGACCCCCCCCCCCCCCTCCTTTTTTTTTTTTTTCGTTAGTTGGCAAGAGAGGCGGCAGACCTGCATTATTCAGACGGAACGAAGCTTTTACATTTTTTTTCCCCCTGTGTATAATGTGCAATGTCCTATATGTAAATAGTAGAGGCACTTCAGGGACATGGCGGTGCACCGAGCAGCACGCAGTGCTCAATTAAGGCCTGTCTCGTCAAACGCGAAAATTGACCTTTAGCGGCGTCAACACGAATTATTAAAAATATCTTCACGCGATTGCGTCACCATAACTTCAGTTAGCCGAAATGTGTTGCTTCATAACGTCAGTGGCGTGGGTCGCACACAGGGCACGTGTCCCCCCCCCCCCCGAAATTTTTTTTCGCCGTGGGATACAGAGCGAAAAATGACCATTTCAATGAGGTGCCACCCCCGAAATCAAGAGGGTGCCCCCCCCCCCTCCCCTGAAAAAATTTCTGGCTACGGCCCCTGCATAACGTGAAGTCTCATGACGTTATCGCGTGGACCTCTTCGCTTGGTCAGGGGTGGGCCCATCACGGAGGCAGCGCAAAAGCAGGTGAGGTGCACAGAGCTCGTAATGCCTCCGATCCTTGGAGGCACTGCAAAAACACCTTAGGTACAGAAATCTTTCGGAGGGGTGCAGGGAAGATCAATGCAGCGACTGAGAAGCAAACGATGGCCTTCGCCTTCCAGTCGTCTTGAGCGAATGCATAAACCCTGAGATTTTCGTACATATACTTGGCACAACGATGCAGGGCATTTAGTTTGCTCTTATCTATCTTTCACTTTTTTTTTTCTTTTTCGACGAAGAGCGTCGCATTGAGTGTGTAACTGCTCAAGGACATCCAGCGACCACCGGCGTCGAGTGTGCGGGTCGTTAAAAAGTTCCTCTCGCAACATCTTCATCGCGGTCGTCATCGCCACGAATTAATGTGTTTGCCCCGTGCAGCGGAAGACCAGGGGCCCCCCATGCTACATGTATGGCACAGTAGGCGTATGGTTGCCGAAGGCTACACGATGACTGCCATCGGCTGCGGCGGCAGTCTCTCTTCTGTAGTTCCGTGCAGCATTACGAAACCGGGGGGTAGGCGCCAACGAATGCGCGAATCGGCGCCTTGCCGTACAGAGGCGTTTTATTAGACGACGCAGGCCGTGTGCCGTTCGTTGAGACTTACCGCCGTTACGAGACGCAGTTTGGAACATAGTGTCGGGTTCTTAGAGGGAACAGTCTGGTATTTACTTTATGCAGGGTCTGCGCACAACCCATCAAACGCTAAGGATATCGCTGCCTATGTGTTCTCTCAATCTAACGCATCATTCTAACCCATCATTTGCCTTGTTTTAGCTTAAGTTACCCTTTTAGAACGTCGGGAAATACTACCAACAGAACGTCCTTGCAGCCAAGATTTCTGCCGACGAGCTTGGCAGCGTGTTACGTGACCGTGTTGCGTTGTGCATGTTACTTGTGGATCATGCGTAATTAAGGAATATGGTGCTTAATTAGGCTTGCCTTTAGATATTCGTACTTCCTTGCTTATTAAAATCGTAACCACCTGTATGTTTACAGCCATATTACATCCCACCTTGCAAAGCTTTGGCCAAAACTCTACCACATCAACAGACATGGCGCTCTTTGGCCAAACCTAACCCTTGCGCCGCACACACATACACCCACACATACGTCCACGCATGCACACGTACTCGTGCACGCACGCACACACACTAATCACTACCTGCTTCGCGGCCTCTGGTTCTGTCGACTTGCATCCGATAACATCTGGCGCCTGCTTAATAACTACTATAGTTATAGCATAGTTCAATGCACGGTTTCTTTTCTAGGCTCAAAGCATCGAAGCGCGTCTGCGGAGGCCACACATGCGTGCGCAAGTGCCTCCCCGGACGTCCTTCGGTCGCTCGTATATATAGTGCCTTTATATACACGGGCACCGTTTTTCTGTCTTTTTATATTTTTTCCTCTTTCCGGTCTCTCGCCGCGGTGCGGCCTTTTGTTCTCTTTGCCGCCGCCGCCACTGCTGCACCAGAAGTATAAAGTGCCAAACGCTGTCGGGAAGGTCCACCGCGTTATCTGATCTCCCGCTTCCCTCTGTCTCCAGAGGCCTCCGCTCAATGCCGCGTTTATTGACGCGTGTTGAAGCGACGACTCCAAAATCTTGGGGCATGCGCGCTCACAAGCGGAAAGCGATTGATTCGAGCCGCTTTCATCGATTCGGCTCCCGTGACTCCGTTAACGAGTCGGCGAAGCTCTATACGCTCGTTACGCGAACGGCAATTGACTTGGCAACTCGGTATACCGTAACGTGGTATAACGGCGTCCGCTCTTAACTTCTCGCATACTGCCAGCTGCTCGGACAAGTGAGGGTCAATACGTGCGCTGCAGAGTTCAAAATTGGGCCGTGTGGCACAAGTTAATTGCTGAAACGGCGCAGGACAAAGGTAAAGGAACAAGTTGATACTCTTGGCATGTTAAATTCGCCATCTAGTTTACGGAGCGGTGAACTACATGCGCTCTGATTGGCTTAAAATGCTGCTGTTACATTTCGCAGCCACCCGCCTTGGTATGCTTGGCACGTATAGGGTGTCTCGTTACTATATAGCTCGAGGGTGCGGGTTCGTTTGCCGGCCACGGCGGCCGCATTTCGATGGTGGCGATATGCAAGGAAACACCCGTGTACTTTTAACGAAACCCCAGGTGGTCGAAAGAAATCAATCCGAAGCACCCCCCCCCCCCGCCCGCTACGGCGTGCTTCAAAATGATATCGCGGTTTTGACACGTAAAAATCCCCAGCAGTTGTACTATTAAAATGCCACAGTATGTCGGATGACCCGGCACGGTGTGGTCTATAGTGGTTATATGGCGCTCGACTGCTGACCCACAGGTCGCCGGCCGCGGCGGCCGCAATTTCCACGGAGACCCGTGTACTTAGATTTCGGCTCTCCACGCGGCGTCTCTCATAATCATATGGTGGTTTTGGGACGTTACACCACAATTATTAAAATTCCACAGTATGGCGGATTTGTATACACTCTCCGGAATAGACTAGTAATCCCTGCTATAGTGGGTGCGTACTCCTTGCGTTCGTCGTAGACGGCGGAACTGCCTTTCGCCTCGGTTCGCTCGGCCGAGCCGCGCATAAAGGCACACACGGCGCAGTGCGATTTTCGACGTTGCGTGGCGGCGCCACGTAGCGTGACGCGACTCCTTCTTCGGCGCGTGTGCGTCCCAGCCGCCGAGGGGAAAAAATAGCGCCTCGTTCGGCCGCACACCGAAGCCGCGCCGCCAAGGTGCCTTGTTTCTTTACCTTTCTCGACGGTTTTTTTTATTACTCTTTTCTCGGTGGGAGAGGGAAGAGGATGACAAAAGGCAGGCACACCTGTCGGCCCATTTAGCGCGAAGAATGCCCGACGGCGAGCCCCTCTCTCGCCGCGAACAACGACCGCCGCCGGTGTGAGGGTTCGTCGCCTCTTTAAAGCCCGAGGTGGTCGTGGTGGTCTAGCCAAGGAACCGATTGCGTGGCCAAGGTGGACTCTGCATTAACTGCCGGAAGTATATATAGGAAACCAATCTCTGTCGAGTACCTGGCCCGCGCCCGCGCCAGATTTTCTCGTGTTATTAGTTATTAGCAGGTAGTGTCTGAAAGTGCCCGTGACGGAGAGCTACCCATAATTAGCTGTTAGCTTGAGTGAGTTCCTTCGCAGGCGACTAAGCTAGGGGCAGCTGCGAATTTCGGCAAGGACGCTGCAGTATAAAAATAGCTATGAAGCATGCAGTATATCGACTAGTAACTGCTGTTTCGAGGATACAAAACCTCTCCTCGACCAATGAGGCTGTAGACAAAAAAGTAGAAACAAGGCAGGGAACGGTCGCGCCAAGCGCCTGCTATTTAAACCATGTTATAACGCCTTGAAAAGCCCTGCCAAAGTTTATTGCGGTGATCGAGCTTCCTTAGTCGCCAATTGTGGGCTTCACCAGTACGTGTTGCATGTCATCGGAAGCCATCGGAGAATTGTAACCCCCCAAGCATCCTCCTGGCCATAGGCGTGCGCATGAGGGGGGGAAGAGGGGGCGGCCGCTCCCCCTAGTCGCCTAAGGGTGGGGGGGGGGGGGGGCGCAAAGTCTGCCCCATACATTGACTTAATAGAGAGGGGGGGGGCGCTGCGACGAACCTTCGCCCCCCTCCCCCTGACGGGGAACCCTGCGCACGCCTATGCTCCTGGCCACGCCACGCGCACTCATGTACATACATATATATGCGCACACACACGCTAATATATATACACACAGAACGCTGTTTTTCTTTTACCCGTCTGCATCGGCAGCCTGTGCGCTCAGTAGGTTGTTATCCTTCCCTTCGAGCTCGCTTCCCACGCTGCTGGAATGTATTGGCTAGACACTTCCAAACACGATGGGAGAGCCTCAGTGCGGCTGTTGTTCCTCGACCTCGGAGCCAATGTTTCATCCCACGCTTACCTGCGTCAGGGAATACGTGAAGTACAAGTGTTACTATACTCTAGTGTAATGCCCTTGTTTCGCGGTTTTCTCGTGTGAGCTTATCAAGAAGCCCTTTCGACTGCTTCTCCTATACGATGGCGGCGGGAAATGCTCCTTCCTTGTTTTATTCAGTGCAAACCGAAGCAATATCCTTTCGTCGTGCGACGAATCGGTTCTTGCCCCCCCCCTTTTTTTTTACTGTGTACCACGGTGTAAGAATTCTTACACCGTGCTGTGTACTCGTGCGGATGGGATTGTTCCTTTGTTCCTGCCACTGGCGCCTGCTCTCCTGCCCGCCTTCCTGGCGGCCTTGTATACTCCAATTTGCGGAAGGAGGCGTGGGGAAGGCGATAACGCGCCCAAAACCACGATACGACTGAGGGACGCCGCATTGGGGGGGGGGGGTATTATGAAACACAGCGACATTATGAAACAGTTTCATAATGTCGCTGTACCAACTAGCTCGAATACAGCCTCTGATAACTTTGTGACCGAGTCACTGTGTTGTGTATAAATGATTTCCTGCTTCGCTAAATCATCCCTTCCTGTCCTCTTACTCCCCCCTTTCACCCTCCCCACCCGTCTCACTGCCGACCACCGTTGAAATGTCGGCATCAAATTATTTTACTTCCCATTTTATTTTCTTGCTCACTAGTTGGAACAAATCCCTGCTAAACTGGCTGAATTACACGGTAAACCACATTACACCCTTAAGGGCGTTTTACCGGGCCTATAACTAACACACCCTAGAACAAAGGGGGTTCTCGCGAATCAACACCCATGTCGTGGCGGCTTCTTATCGTCACAAGTGCTTCGACAACTCAGAAAACATCCTTAGCTCCTAAAGGGTGTTTCAGGTAAAACATTAACCCTTACGCAAGCCAAAAGGCTATTTGTAAATGAGGATGCTTTCCCACTTATTTCTTTTCTTTTATGAAAGGGTGTTTATGGTGTTTGAAACCACTTTAAGGGTGCAATGACTGCGTACAGATGAACTTGTCCCCTTAGACGCCAGACGGTATAAGGTCGACCAAAAGAGGACGTTTAGCTGAATTGCGTATCGGTGAATAAACCAGAGTAAAATCCTCATCTGCGTGACGTGCATACGTTCACCATGTTCGGTATACATTCAGAAAAGGGATGCGAGGAGACAGAATTGGATAAGCCTGCAACTTCCACATAGTGTACGCCACAATTATGCGCTATATACTAAAATTTTGCGGAATCTGCGGAAGGAGGTCCTGGGGAAGGCGATAACGCGTGTACGAAACGTTGCTTGTTCAGTTTTGGTCGGACCATTCAGTGTTTTAACAATGTTTTTAAGCAATATGTGCAGATTCGTTGGAACAGTTAGCGTGACGATTTCTTCATTGGCGCTGTCGCCTCACGTTGCGGCGTGTCGACGCGTGTAGCGTGTCCCGCTTGTAAGCTCCTGTAAACCGAGGACACTAGTCTTGCGGAATAACTATCGTCGCTTTGGCTTCGGACATCGGTTTCAAGGTGTTAAACGCCGCCGCCGCCGCCGCAGACGGGTGACGCGGCACCGGCGGAACGCACGAAAAGCGGTTGCGTGGCGCTCTCGAAGGCGTGACGTACTCCTTTTACGACACACCTGCGGTGAGAATCTCTCTCGCGCATTATTTCTTTTTTCGAAGAAACGCGCTCGCAGACGCCGCGCGTGAGAAATCGCGCAACGCGGTCACGCGCCTTCACTGCTGCTGCAACGCCGCGGGCATGTTGGATCGCGACGCGGTGCCGCTGGCGCGAGCACGAAACCAACTGTTGCTCTGTCGTGCGTTGGTCCGCGCTGCACGTATGTTGTACGGGGGCGACCTCGGCGGAAGGGAGGGAGGACCGCCGGAAGTTGAAGCTCCTGCGGCGTCGACCTTAGCGCGAAATAGAGAGATAATGAAAACGAAAGGCCGCACCGCACGCGCACACACATCCCTGGTGTATACCTTGTTTTGGTCTGCACAACGCCAATTGAAGCGGCACTTTCCGAGGCTTTTCTCCCTGCAATAATTGTCCGTTCATTTCGATCGTATGTACAGCTGTGACGCTCGCACATATAGAATCCTAAACTAAACTCTAGCGCTGAAACTTATCAGTTCGAGAAGGCTATAATTAGGTCGTCTTAATTAAACTGAAACTGTTTGTTCTTCGCATACATTGTAATGTTATGTGAATGTCTGTACTGTGAACGTCGTATTGCCAGTGCAAGGGCCTTCAGGGACCGAGTCAAGCTGCCTCGAGCAGCTCTTAGCCCTGAAAACCATCCACACTTATCCGGTGAAAACAACTTCAATTGTTCGATTGTTACAGTTAAGTAGAGTTCAGCGTAGGCGTGCGCACGAGGGGGGGCAGATGGGGTGCCCCCCCCTAGTCACCTAGGAGGGGGGGCGCAAATTCAGTCCCATACGTTGACATAATAGGGAGGGGAGGCGCTGCGACTCGGAAGGGTGGGGGGGGGGGGGGGCGCAAAGTCGGCCTCATGCATTGACATAATAGGCAGGTGGGGGGCGCTGCGATGAACCTTCGCCCCCCCCTTCCTGAAGGGAAACCCTGTGCACGCATATGGAGTTCAGTGCCGCAAGATCGGCTACTGCTGGGCAGCGCCAGCCACAGGCTGTCAAAATTTCGCTAGCGTAGTTTTCTTGCGCACCTAAACGGCACCTTAAGCTCAACAATCTGCTCGCATTATTTCGTATACCAGCTGCTTATTGTGCACATCCTGCATTGTCTAACGTTGGGTTGGAAAACGGCTCGCACTTCGCGCTGTATTGGGTTTGGAATTCGCGGCCTCGCTGGCGGTCGTGATAGAGAATTCGGTGCATTCAGTCGGCCAGGCGCGATTAGGTTCAGTAAGGGGAACATCGGCCGTCGTGCAAGCGGCAAAGTTCAGGTGTACCAGCGAGAAGTCGCCTCCGTAAACATCTGCTGCGTCCATGCGTTTGCCGTATAGGAGGATCGAGTGACTGAAATAGCGACAGGCCAGACATCGCACGCATCGATGGGACGATTGCGGCAGCGCCGGGTTCCCAGTGGATCCGTGCCATATATACCAATCTGCAGTGCATCACGCACACTGTGTTGTGTCTGCAGTGCTTCTCTTTTCTTTCGGCATGCATGGGCGCTTCTCGCGATGTTATCATGACTCGTTGCGCCGAGACTGAAGAGGGCCAAGGCGTTTCCGCAGTGTTTCTATTCGCCACTTACTCCTCGCCATTTTCTGCGTTCGATAGATGGCACCGTCCAGCAACAGATACTCGCCTTAGCCATTCAGGACCCGGCAACAAGGCATGACCCTCCGTGACATCCACGACAATGACGTTGTCATGTATTTTATCCTCATATGCCGCAACGAAACTCCGAATCGGTTGAGACTCGCAACAGTCTTCCATAACTATACTTACCGTTACGAGGTTGATTGCTAGATAAGAACGTGAATGCGTCATCATTGCGTCACTGGTCGCAGTTACCTTTCGTGTAACCTGTTGTGGCGAAGAAATGTATCGACACTTCGTCAAACGGTTGCGGTGTTCGCTTTAGGATATAGTGCGGCCAATCTTTATCAATCAACCAGGCCGGTCAGTTGCTGTCGAATTCACGACCTTGCGTCTCTTTGATGCGGTACCTTCATGGCGACGCGCCACCAGCTTTTATTTTTCTTTATGGCCTATCGGGTGTATTCTCGCAATTCCTTTGTTCGTTGCACTCCACACACTAGTCTTGCAAATTCAGCTTTAGTGGCGCATTTGAATCTCTGTCTATTCATTGAAACTGCTTCAAACGGCATTACACAACTGCCCGCATCAACAGTGTAACAGACATCTCTTATAACCCATATATGCTGAAAAAATTCTCTATCACCACCTTGTTGTCGTATGTCTTTTAGAAACAAAACATCTAAAACGCGTGCTATTGTATGACCTCTTATCGTGATGAGACGCGAAAACGTTAAGGGGCTGTCACTGCAGCAAATTCCCCGACAAGGCTTCTTTTCTTCAAAAGGAACAAACAGAAGACCTTGTACAAACGTTGGCTTTAGCGATACTCCCGTTCAAATATTTTTCATCTCAATATCTTCTACTGAACGTCTCGTATCACGCTGGTCACGAGAACATGACGCTGTGCTGCTGTGGACCTTTCCCATATCTTATACATGGGGGGGGGTCACGTTTGAAGGGCATTTGGCGTCAGGATTCGAGAAACGTTTCGATACCCTTCTCCAGAAAGACTAAAAACTTGCACTGAAATTCTGAAATATAGCGATTTTGTTCCATGGTAATGTTTCAGCCCATGGTGACCGCATATGGTGCCTCACGAAAAAAAAAAAAAAAAAAAAGCTTGACAGTCAGATCTGTGTAGCTAACCCGAAGGAAGTGTTATTTGGCGAGAAAATAATGCAACCGCTTTGTAAACACGCAGTCAGCCTTGCCAGCCAAGTTCCTTTCAGATGCGGGCAGCTATCCATAGTGGGTTGCAAGCTCATATAAAGATAAGAAAAAAAAAAACATATGGGATGAAGACAGTTCTGTACAGGGCATGCGGGCCGTTACACTGGACTGTCATTTATACACATAAGCGTGCGCAGGGTTCCCCTTCAGAGGGGGGGGGGGGGGGGGGGGTAGGTTCGTCGTAGCGCTCCCCCCCTCCCCCCCTCCCTATTAAGTCAATGTGTGGGGCAGACTTTGCGCCCCCGCCCCTCTTAGGTGACTGGGGGGGGGGGGGGGGGGGGCGCTCCCTGCTCCCCTCGTGCGCACGCGAAAACTCGCTCATACAAATCCACCAGGTTTTTGGGTGTAGCGCCACATACGAAAGTGGTAAGATGATGACAGGAAAGGCGCACTCGTAACTAATGGCATCTTCATGAAATCACACCGGTGCGCACCGGGGCGCTCTGGTGTGCCTTCTCGTCCAATCACCGAAGCGCCTAGGCAACTCGGTGCGCACCGGTGCGATTTGTCGAAGACGGCATAAGCTTTAACTAGCCTGCTATGAAATACCAACTAGCCTGCATTGACACCCTTGTTCAACAAATCCACCCCCCTCCTCCTAGCTGCGCGAATGGCATGGATTTTTTTAGTCGATCTTGCCCTTCGTGCAGATCACTTGTTAGAAGCATCATCATTGACGTTGCGAGGCCAAAGCGGGTCTTGTGAAAGTCCGCATGTGTAGGCACTCTAGGAGCCCTGCACTCTTTTCTTCGGCGCACTGTCGTCCGCCTCACCCAACTACCTGGAATCTCGCTCAGCGTTTCCGTAGTGTATATATACACGGAGTCTCCCTGTGCTTTTTTACGAGCTGCTGGCCACACGTCCGGTCTGACGGGTTCCTCGGAGCTCCGCCGCGAGTAGCGCGTACCGCGGTGCGATACACGATGCGCCGCCGGCGCGGCTCGGGTTTTTATAACATCGCGCCGAGCCCTGCAGCTCGCTTGCCCAACAGCCGCGGCAGCAGAGAGGAAGTGATTTGCATTTTGTTGCTTTCGTTCTTCCTTTTCTCGGGCCCCCCTCGGTCTCGTCTTGCCGCAACAGCTTTTGCGCGCCCCGGCATCGCTTATTTCGATGCGTGCATTATAAACACCAGTGCTAGCTGCAGGGTTCCCCTTCCTGCGTCCCGAGCGTGTTTGCATGGCAAAGCCGGCGCCGGCCGTCCACCCGTTCGTGTTCGGCGATTTCCCGCCCTCCAGGTTTCCCATGGCGGCCCCTTGCTTGCTGGAAAACGTCTCTCTCTCTCATATTGAAAGCTGAACTTCTTATGAAGGTCACTTGGTGGTGGCCCGCGTCAATCGCAGTTTAGTAAAGCGAGATTTAGTGAAGAACAACAATGTATATGCTGTGGGCAAGATAAGGAAACGACGGAGCATGTTGTGATTGAATGTGGAGATATACACCCAAGTGTACGCTTAGGCACGATCCTACATGAAGCCTTGGGTTTTAGGGACGACAATGGAAAGCTTAACACGCGTGCGATAGAAATAAGTAAGAGACTGTTAGAGTATTGGTGGCAGAAAACTAGAGAAGGGACAAAAGTAAATAGTGGTGAAAAATAAGGACATTCTCCCGTAAAGGGCAGAGAACTGCGCTATGAATTTGAGTTTCTTTTTTTTTTCCTATTGTAAGATAGATTTAATCGAAATAGACAATTAAGGCATTAGGCCAACTTAAAAAAAAAAAGTTTCTTTTTCTTGATTTGTCGAGCCTGGTGGCACACTTGTCACCGCCTCGTTATAAAGGGGACGCTCATAGCATCCATCCATCCAGTTTGCTGCAAGGTTGCAAAGGTGGTTTAACGAAATACTTGTGGCGCAACTGAGGACAAGGAAGAAAAACGAGAGAAGACCGGATAGGGGGCTATCCGGTCTCAAAGCCTTCATATCCGGGGACCGTCGTAGATCGCAGTGGGATTTACCCGCAAAGTGAGTAAATCCCACTACCGCTTCCCGCCACTCCTCCCACTTCATGCCACGTCATTCCCACTTCATTCAACCCCACTGCACGCCACCAGCTTTCTTCCTTGTTCTAGGTTGCACCTCGGATATTACGTTAAGCTATGCACCGAACTCGCCCAACGTTACTCTGCTTATGGCGGCATGTTAAAGGGACACTAAACAGAAAAGCGATATTTTTTTTCGTTTTAGTTAAATCACTTTTCACAATGCCAAATGCTACGCTTGCTGCGACAAAGACGCTTGGTAAGCGAGAAAAACGCGCGAAAAAGAAAATGCGGGTGGCGACGCCACCTTGAAATTCCCGCACCAAACGCAGTGACGCCGGACGTATATATATATATATATATATATATATATATATATATATATATATATATATATATATATATATATATATAATTTTTTTTATTACATGTACTGGGGCCTGCGTAGTTCCTAACCAGTAAAAATGAAGTACATTGTCTTCTGAGGATGTCCAGAGATTTAACATGCCAAGTTTCAGCAGAACTTTAGTTGAGCCAATATGGTCAAAATATGAAAAAAAAAAAAAAAAAGCTTTGAAATTTTGGCATCACCATCGGAGATTTCCGCGGGAAAGTAAGACATTTGACGTTGATTTTCTCAATAAACCTATGGTTGTGTTCTCATCAATAAACCTGTGGTAGGGAAATTAACGACACTAGTTTTCAGAGTATACTTTTGCCAGTTTAAACTAATTTAACTTTAGCCCTTTCACACGCTATGTACACAATTGTGTACATCGCTTGCTTTTGCTATTTTTATCAACTAGAGGCTAAGAAATAGCAATATGCATTGAGCTTTGGATGAATTGAACCTTCTGCATAATAAGTTTGTCTTCATTTAGTTTCATTTTGCAGCGTACTGTTGCATATGATCACTTTACTAAAGGCACTACCATATTCGACGAGTCGTGCAAGGTGCCGCTTCCCGCAACCCACCTCAAAAGTATAATTTTTCGTTGCTCAGCGTGGACATAACCAAAAACAAGTTTACGCTATATTTCTAGCCGGAGATTTGATTTGATTTATGCAAAAACAGAGCATGAATGGCTTCAGAAGAAATATATATTTAATTACAAAGTAATTAGAAATGATCACTATAACGCACATAAATTAACGTATTGCGAGGTTATTTTTGTTGCAACATAATGTCAAGTGCCTTGAAGTAACAATGTATTGATTTGACGCATTTACAGACAGTTCTTCATAGGTGGCGTCTGAAGGGGTTAGTGTCTCCCTTTAATTGCTGTAATTACGAGCGTGCGAATATCAAATTCTGAACTTCGGAGCGAATTCGGATAACTGAAAACCAAATGGCAATCTAATATTTTTCGAATACGAATATAACTAGTGACTAGTAAGAATTCGACAACTGAAACTAATTTGTCTATTTGTGCATCGAAATTTGCGAAATATTAGCAAAGGGCAAGAAATTCTTTGCGCTGATTTCAATATTTATGAAGTTTTGGTATTCGATATGTTTCGCAAGGCACTTTGCTATTCGAAAATACTCCAACTATTCGAATTGAATATTGGAAGCTTTGAATATAGAGTAACGCCATATTGGAACTTTTACACTTGTGTGTTACTGCTTTAAAACTCCACTAAGTTTTTTGCCGGTGGCAAACTGGGTTCCAACTGAACGAAGTTTAGTTGAAAGGAGCGAAATTGGTAAAATGACGCTTACACGCGGATGCAGTTAGATCAAATTTCCTTCAAGTGAATATCGCGCCCGTCACTGCGGTACTTATGGACGAGGAAAAAGTAAGCAAATTAAAAAAAAATTTAAAATAACTACGTTTTTTTATCTTTAAAAAAAGACTCGTTACCCGCCGCCGTGGTCTAGGGGTTATGGTCCTTGACTGCTGACTCGATGATTGTGGGATCGAATCCTGGCCGCGGCGGCCGCATTTTGATGAAGGCGAAATGATATGGGCCCCGTGTGCTTAGATTTAGGTGCGTACCCCAGGTGGTCGAAATTTTTGAAGCCCTCCACTACGGCGTCTCTCATAATAGTATCACGATTTTAGGACTTAAAACCCCCGACATCCATCATTGTCAAAACTACATTAAATTCTGGCGGTAAAATTGTCTTCAACTGAACGAATTGTAAAAGTTGAAAGGTAGCGAAATTGGGTAAAATACCGCTTAAGACGCGGATGCGACTGAGGTCAAACTGAGTCGGCTAAAAAAGTTTCCTAGTTTTAAAGCAAGTCATCCAAGCAACACTGGCTGCTTAGACGACGCGAAGTGTGCAGTCTCCATTCGCGTTGCTCGCAGAACGAAAAGCTGAAAAGTGCCACTTGCCCGCAGCGGTCTAACAGCCCCTCGTGTGCCTGTCGTGCTAACATTGATTTTCATCCGGGTTACTCTTCATACACGAGGGGAGGGGCTACAACGGAAACGTGTTACGTCATCGGTGCGGTTGTCCTAGCTCCGCATCCTGCGCGACCCCATTGTCGGCGCTGATGCCTCGCTTAGCTTGAGCCAACTGGCTTGTATTAGCTCGGATTACACCAATCAAGCCCCGCGCTCTCGTCACGTCACCCTGTTCAGTTCATGGGAACTGAGTCGACTAGCGAAAGTCGCGAAGATTAAACTTAATCGGCGTTGTTGGGTTCCCTACATGTACGCAACTAAAGTAAAAAAAAAAAAAAAAAAAAAAAAAAAAAAAAAAAAAAAAAAAAAAACGAGAAAAAAGAAAGCCGGGGAAGAAGCGACGGCGTGAATTCGTACTTCGTCGGCGGTTCCATTAAATCCGCGCTCCCCTCTGAAGTAACATCCTCCACTCGCGATGCAGTTTTTCGCCTTGTACTCGTAGTACTGTGCAGTACAGGTGGAAGCCCAGGCGCCTGTAGTCTCCTGTGACGTTAACTTTAATACTGCGCTTCTCTTGACGTTTTCGTGCAACCTTGTTACAAGCCTTACTTATTGTGAGAAATAAACACGTTGGTTTAGGCTGCCTGGTACATCTTGTAAAAAGCTAAGCGCTCTATACACTCCGTTTGGGACCTATAGGGGGCGCCTTGAAAACCGCGCGCAGCGCCGCAGAGTGGTGCGGCGGGCGTGCAACGTTGAGAGCCGTAGCAGACAGCAGCGCACGGTGGCACAAGCGCCCGTAGCCGGCGCGTTAGTGCTTCGAGCTGGATTTAAAGATATCGTAGTGGGACATTCTGCCGCGATGCCCCCTCGTGAATAAAGGGGAAAACCTGCACGACAGTGGCCCCGTTTTCCACGTTAGTGAGCGCCTTGCTACGCGTCGCCAGTACTGACGGTTAAATGCGTGCGTCAGGTGTGTGTAATGCAAGATGCTTACTCCATAACTGCCGCGGTAAGCTGTCATTCTTTCACACTTAGAATATTATTGGTGCGTGCCCACTACACGCGTGCTGGCAAAATACTCAGAGCATTTAGAATTATCGACGGCTCCACGCCGTGGAAATCACGGTGAGTGGCCGGGCGGCGTGCTCCTTCGTTGCGGTTTCGTTCCACGGTGATTTGCAGCCACCGAGTCTCGCGAAGTGCTTTGCTTGAAATTGTCGCGGCATCATCATCGCTCATCATGATCATAGTCTTTACCTCACCGCTCGCGCTGCTCATGCTAAGAGCTTGAGGCGCGGGCGAGAAAGAGAACGTGCTACGATTTCGGCCATAGAGGACGCCGAAGCCCCGTTTCGTCTTTCGCTTCACTTTGTAAAGTGGCAACGACGACGGCACGGTCACATCGGTCACCGTCACGTATCTCATTCACTACACCTCTTGCGTTGTTTATCTTGCTTTCCTAAACACACTGAGATGCTCATATCCGTCGCTATAGCACTCGCAAAGCTTCGTTTTTTTGTACAGACCCTGCAGTTCTGCTACTCTGCGTCTTAACTTGATTCTACAGAGTGCGCATAGCGCTGCTGGGCGGCTAGTTGTGTTTGCAGTAATATGCCACGTAACTCAATTTGCCACTTAACTGATGGTCCTATCAACCCAGCAAAGCACTAATTGACCTCGCATCGCATTCCCCAAAACTGCGAAAGATATACAGCGAGTTAATAATTAAGGTTCATTAAAATGTCTTGAGCTGAATTATAATTCAGCTCAAGACTGATGGAACGTATGCAAGGCATTTTATAAAATGCCTTGCATACGTTTCTTTTCTCACCAGCTCTATGACAGCAGGAACATCACCTGCAGAGGTGCTGTCTCAGATCAATTCCAAGCATGCAGCGGCAGAACGCGAGACGGTAGAGAGAGCGGGAACCAAACATTTTTTTCGTCGCACAGCCGTGATCCACTTATATGTCGCTGCCCAATAAAGCAGGGACGAGTCGAGAAACTGTGAAACGTCGTTCCCGCAGGACACGACGTGTACCTGTTGGTACAGTCGACTACGCAGCAGTTCATTGATTACGATAAACTACGTGCCAGCGGGCGTGGGAGAGCGTTTGGTTCTGCTCGGGCTCTCAACGACTGTCTGCTCTGACGGCCGCGCGGCGGCGCGCCAGTCGCAGTGAACGGAGTGTATAAAGCGGAACACAGTACACTAGGGAAGCACAGGATTCGAAAGGACCAGTCCTGTGGTACTTTTCCCGTGTCTCGTTGGCCTGTTCAAAAGTTATTAAACAATACCTTAACAGCAGTTCTGCGTTTACGTGCATTTCAATGGGAATCAGGGGGCGTAGCCAGAAATTTTTTTTTCGGGAGGGGGTTCAACCATACTTTATGTATGTTCGTTGGGTGCGTTTGTTTGTGTGCGTGTATATGTACGCAAGCAAAATCGAAAAATTTCGGGGGGGGGATTAACCCCTCCCCCAACCCCACCCTTGGCTACGCCACTGATGGGAATATAGGGTACGCGGGTTGAAGGATTCCGCGGGCTGACGTGTGCTGCACGGTATTGGTTCGACAAACGAAAGCTCGCCTGGTGTATGTCGCGCAGTCTAGTCTCGGCTGAATGCTGATGCGTTTTGCCCCGCGAGCCTTATTTATTTTTTTTTTCTTCTCATCGTTGCTGTCCTTAGCGCTGTGTGGTGTATGTTGTTCGTGCGATTTATGTCCATATCGCCGTAAAAACTCTCCCTTCAGTGGAGATGAATTCAGCTCTTGCGCCACCCTTCTGCCCATAGCCCGTTCGCCGATGCGTGTGTAGGCCTTATTCGGTGCGTCGTTCAGCGAAAGCTTTCTGGAAAATTAAACGCGAGAACGCTCCGAGAATAACGAACTTAATTAGACGTCAAATTAAGTCGACTGTTCCGTTTACTTATTCAGGTCAAGGGTTGAGATGCCTAACCGGGACACTTTTTGTAGAGACTACATCATCACACCATTTATTTTTGTGCTTCCCATATCCTGCCTATCCGCAGAGTGACACCTACGCGAACATGTGAATTCGTATACATCAGACGTTGCAGGAATTTGTTTGATCAGTAGTGACGATGATTAGCATTGGCGCAGTCGGGGATGGTTCAACCGCGATCATGCGTGTGTGTGTGTGTGTGCGCGCGTGCGTGCTGCGCGCGCGCGTGAGCGCATAGGCGTGCGCAGGGTTCCCCTTCATGGGGGGACGAAGGTTCGTCATGACGCCCCCCCCCCCTTCCCTAGTATGTCAATGTATGGGGCTGACTATGCGCCCCTCCCCCGAGTCCGCACCACCCCTCTCCCTATTATGTCAATGTATAGGGCTGACTTTACGAGCCCCCACTCTTAGGGGCTAGAGGGGGGCGGCTACCCCCCTCCCCGCCCCCCTCGTGCGCACACCTATGCATGTGTGTGTGTGTGTAAAGGCTGGTTGAACACAAACCCCTCCACCGAAACATTTCTGGCTACGGCCCTTCTGATAAGGTATGTAATGGACATCTCGATGGGTCACTCGAATTATTCAAATCCCGAGGAAGATGGGTTTCAACACGAGCTAGGTAAGCTAGAAAATGCGTATGCATAGGCGTGCGCAGGGTCCCCGTTCAGGGGTGGTGGGGGGGGGGGGAAGTGACGAAGGTTCGTCGCAGCGCCCCCCCTTCCCTATTAGGTCAATGTGTGGGGCCGACTTTGCGCCCCCCCTCTCCTAGGTTACTTGGGGGGGGGGGGGGGCGCTACCCCCCCTCGTGCGCACGCCTATGCGCGTAGGAACAAGACGAGCAGCGATTCCATGTTGTATTTCCCGCGCACTTGAGGTTCAGTGACGTCACCCACTTCGATAGCGCTTCGGAGTGCTTTTGCTTGCTAACCACACGTTCGCTCGATTGAGCACCGTTTCCACTGGACTGCCGTGTGCGACTAAACTTTTCGACCTGGGGACTTGAAAGGCATTTTTGGGCGTAAGTTCTCCAAACGAGCGCAAATGAGTGACCACACGGTCGGGCGCCAAAATTAAAGGCGGGAAACGTTGCCTCTCGTGCACTTTCTTCCCGCAAAGGGGAAAAAAAAAAATGCGGCGGTATGTGGGGATGCGTTATTCATCAAGTCTGGTCGTTTGGTGTTCTTTTTAAACGGGCCTGCTCTCCAATCGTTTATGCATTCGCGATCTGTTGGGCGCGGCTAATCGTGCGCGTCATGATCGCACGCAACGTTATAAACGTTGATCGCACGCGTATCGAGTACTCGCGCGGCGGAGGGCGTACGTGCGTGCTTGTTTGAAACGTTTAGCCGACGTGCGTGCTGTTTACTTCTTTAGTTTATTTCCTTCTATTTCGTTTCTTCGATCTTCGCGTCTAATTCTGACCGCTTTCCGATCTCTCCGTGCCCCTCGCATCGGCACCGCGAAGCTCGCGGTCGTGAGGAGCCGAGCGCACGCTTTTGGCGCACATGTTTCGTGTACGCGCACAAGCCCGTTCCGTGAAGTTCCCCGATCCGCAGCCACCGCGCACGAGACCTCGAAGGCGTGGGTCAGGCACGCTCGATGCCTGTTGCCCCCCCCCCCCCCCTTCCCCCATGCGTGCGTACTCCACTCCTATGCCGGCTTCATTTCTTGTCTTCTAGTTTCGATCGCGCCCGCTTGTTCTGCGAGCTTGAGCGGAGGCGTAATCCACACACCTGCGCGGCGTCGGGCTTGTTTGCTCTTCCAACTTCCTGCCGCCGCTTGCCTTCTTGCGTTCCGTCCGAGCCTAGGCGTTCACCGTTGAGATCGACGATCGCAGCTGTCCTGCTTTGCCTTTCCACTCGAGGTGGCAGTTGTCTTGACGGACTAGCGCGCATCCGACGGTGTTCCGAGAAACGAGAGACATACGAGTGGCTGCGCTTATACAAACACTCGTGACACAATGCCCCGACTTGAAGATTACTGCAGCCTCTGTCTGGCGCTGCACACACTTGGCGTTCACTTAGCAAACGCCATCTGCTTAACCCGCACATAATGACCTTGCTGCGGAAGATTACGCAGTCTTCTTGCTCCTGGGATTCGCTTTATCATCATCATCATCATCAGCCTGTCTACGCCCACTGCAGGGCAAAGGCCTCTCCCATGTTTAAGCCAATCAACCCGGTCCTGTGCTTTCTGCTGCCACGTTATACCTGCAAACTTCTTAATCTCATCTACCCACCTAATTTTCTGTCTCCCCCTCACCCGTTTGCCATCTCTTGGAATCCAGTCAGTTACCCTTAATGACCAGCGGTTATCCTGTCGACGTGCTACGTGCCCGGCCCATATCCTCCCACATGAATACACCAATTCGCTTTATACCCCAACACATTACCCCGTCAATGAAAGCTGGTATATTATATACTGTGAATTACTGTTAATTACTATTGATTAAAGGGACTGACAACCGTTTTTCTCGGGCAGCTTCACACTAGTGGGGCCAAACCTGAAGGAAGTGCGGAGCCGGGCGGCTTTGTTTCTTTTTTTTTTCCCCTTCTTCCCTTGCTTTCTCTTTCTCGCTTTCTCTGTGTCTTGCTCCGTTTTTTTCTTCTTTGTGTCTATTTCTTTCAGTCTTTGGTATCTTTTTCTGTCTTTATCTATTTCTTTCTTCAGTCTGCTTGTTTCTATTTCTCTTCCCTTTATTTCTCTTTATCTCACTCTCCCTGTACTTTGCCCATCAGTTATTGCATCCCACAGTGGACTAATCGGTGCATGTGTTCTGGGAGTGAAACAGAAGAGGATGAAGAGAGCACGTGCCAGTTCATAATTTTTGTTCGCAGCTAATGAGGCTCCTCGGAGCTTAAACAACTCCACTGTTAAAATGATGGTGCAGTGAACTTTTGAATGTAACTTCGCATGTGTCCAAAGATTTTTTTTTTCTATGCTATTTTCATGTTGCTTTTGTCAGTCTTTGCTAACAGTTGCTGCTGGTTGTCTTCCCAGGGTGCGCCCATTGATTCCCCGGGAGGTCATAGACTTGTGTCACGCTTGCACCAGTGTCACCCCCGGCGAGCCCCAGATCTGGGTGGGCAAGGAGAAGGCATTTACGTTCGACCATGTCTTCGACTGCCCCTCTGAGCAGGAGGCAATTTACAACAATTGTGTCCGCCAGCTCATTGATGGGTGAGATGTCTCCAATGCATTTTTTACAGCAGTGTATGGTACCCTTTGTAAAGCATCACATATTTTAATGAATAGCCTTGCAAAAGCTTCTGCTGCTCAAGAGCAGCCAACATGTCGTGGCCCGTATTTAATGTACAACTGTTTCCATACAACATGAACTTTCTGCACTATGACTGCAGTGTACATACCATGCTGTCTTGTGTGTTAACTGTAATGCTCGAGCTTTTTCATTACAATCTCCAACAGCTGAACTAACTATACCACAGGCTATTTGCAGATGAGTTTTCTCAATTTTTTTTAAAATCGAACCTCGGTGTAACTATGTTGCATCTGACACAAAAATAGCTGTTATGTGCAACAGTTATAAACGTGTATGTTGCCCTGTAATAGCGTTGTGGCACTTAATTTCTTAGTGTCCGATAATTGATTATCGGTATTTGTTGTATCAGGTTTTGATGGTAGCAATATCAAGATGACAGAATTGCTAAGCCATCTGTTTGTTGCACATTTTAGTTAAAAATTTCCAGTGTCAATAGCCAGGGATGCACCTGTGCTTGTGTAAAAACTTCTAATTTCAATGAGTGAACAGTGCACTTAAAATAAACAAAAGGTACAGCTTGCTTTCTAGCAGAGATCAAGATCGGTCTGCTTAGTGGTTTCATACTGCCTATTGATTCTCTACCACAACCATCTACAATAGCTTTTGGTCCATATGCATATTCGATTTTCACTGAATCCCAATTTTATGAACACATAAATATTCTGCGACATCTCACCCTTTCGTCATTGGTAATGCATGTTCATAAATTATTAAAGGATCCCTCATATGGAGCGAGCTCTGTTCACTACACAACTACAGTCGGAGGCTTCAAAATTGTACCCTCTTGCACAAATCTAGTGCTGGAATATTCCACATCTAACTGCCCCCTACATTTCAAAAAAAATCTGGTTTCTAATAAGCCTTACAGGCTGTGCACACATTGTGCCAATTATGGCAACATCTGAATGTGTGCAATAGCTAATCAGCAAAGCTCCTGACATCTGTTTACATCGAATTGAGTTCTGCAGAACATATGCAAGGAAGATGTAGTTCATTAGGTAAATTTCATTCAACAGCATTAGATACCCAAAGCAAATACAAATGTTTGCCTGTAATGACACTTGATAGTAGTGTGGGTTCAGCTGTCTTTTTCAGGTCTCAAAGGGAAAACCTTGACAGTATTACCAGATATGGTACTAGCACTAAAGGTCTCCGATAATTTTCAACTGCCTAGCTTAGTTTTCATGATATGCTAAAGTGCTTTTTCTTTTTGCCTCAGTGCTTCACGGGTATCTCTTCTTGTCCTTTTCATTTTACAGGTGTTTTGAGGGCTACAATGCGACAGTCCTCGCCTATGGCCAGGTAACCACTTCAGTTTTCTTTATTGTTCTTTATCCTTATTCGGCATTTATTGTAACAAACGAAGACATTATTGCCACCGTGCAATGCTTGTTATACAAGTTAGGTGACATACTTACATTCTCCCAGCTCTCGTCCTTTCGTCAGTTCATGCATGCAAGTTCTGAAGCAATCAAGAAGCTGCAGGCTTCTTGCACTGAGGCTGTACAAATGCAAACTTTTCTTGTGTCATGATTTGGTCACTGTAGTTTCTTGCATGTGTACTAGTTTCTTTTGATGCAGTGAATGAATGTGCCTCGGTTTAGAAGCTAATTCATACACTATCAAAAAATTTCAACAAGATGAAGCCTAGAATTCTCTCATCACACTGAGCCAATAGCTTCAGACATTTATGTGTGTGTGTGTCTTCTATAGATATACGTATATGTGTGTGTGTGTGTGTGTATATAAACGTCCCACCTGGGAGCAAAAGTTTACGAGACCTGGGCTCCATTGCGTATTTCAGTTTCTGCCGTGTTAGGGAATGACTCTTCTAATCTAGCGGGGAAACTGTACTGGTGGCAATAACTGCTACAGGCTGGAACATTTGATTGGAGGCTATGTTCCCAGATAGGACGCGAATAGATGTTCCTAAAATTTCACGTTCCATAAACTTTTGCTGTTGGGTGTACATCACTGCTTTCCCAGTTAATGTGCAGCCTTGCTGTATCTTCTCATGCAGACTGGATCAGGCAAGACATACACAATGGGCACAGGCTATGACCTGCACGTTAATCCTCACGAGCAAGGCATTATACCACGAGCTGTGCAACACCTCTTCGATGGCATCGCTGCCCGCCAGCAAGAGGCACGAGATCAAGGCAAACCACCCCCAGACTTCAAGATCAATGTACAGTTTATGGAGGTGAGTGCCATTCACGACGTGCATTCCATTGCACCCAAACGGACTGTAGTAATTCGTGCCCGTTCGAATGGCGGCACTCGCCAGCTCATGTAGCCCCGTGATGTTGCACTGTTGAGCTCGTAGTCATGAAAGTGGCAGTGGCTGCGTTTCGATTGGGGCAAGACCACTTGCGTACTTCAACTTGGCTGCGCATTAAAACGCCCAAAGTAAAAAATATAATCGCAAATTCCGTCGCTATGGTGTGCTTCTTAATCTGATATTTGCAGATCAAACTCTAGGATTTAATTTTTCATTGTCATCACTGTTCAAAGTTGTCACTTCAAGGGGGACACTGTACTTTAAAACTTCAATTCTTGAACTATGTGGACGAAACATGCCGATTTTATGTATAGAGTGGACTTTCAATAAACGGGGGCTGAAAGGACAAAGAAAATGTTCAGTTAACGGGAATTCAGTTTACTGAAAGAGTATCAATGTTGCAGTATTCTGGTATGAAACCAACATTAGAGGCAGCTGTTGAATTTCAGTGGAAATTCCATTTCAGATTTCTATTTACTGAGTCCGCTGTATTTGTGTGCAGATTTCAGATTTTTATTATGTATATTCAGCCTTTAAAATATCAAACATTACATGTGCCTTTTTGGGCGCAAGATTTTTACTAAACTGAAAGAGTACAAAGCAAATTGGTGTATTTCGATAAGAGGCGTATCCAAGAATTTTTTTCGGGGGGGTGTTTTGTTTAGAACGGCCAACTTTGGCGACTGGTGGTCGATGTGAAGGCATGTAAATACTTTAGTATCACCTGAAAAGTTAAAGCATGAATAAATTTCAGGGGGTATCGGAACCCCCCTCAACTCGGCCCTGATTTCGATAATCTGGAATGAAATCTGTGCAATGAAACAAGCATAGATGTTCTAAACCAGTGGCTTCTCGGCCATGGATGTTTCGGGGACCCCTTGTGGACTGGTGGGGATGAGGGAAGTCTTGCAGCGAAAGAAGGGGTGGAGGGCGGGTTCATAAATTAACATACAGTGTGCAATATGTGCCTTTTATTTGTCCCTGGCAAAGAATTCTAAACTAAAGTGCTGCTCCAATTCGACCTCGACAGCTTGTCAATAAGTTGTGCGGTCTGCAGCCACATTCAACCTGTTTCCAGCTATGTTTGCTCTTCAGATATACAAGCCTAGAAAAAGTGTGCTCGCGTGCGTTGTAGAGAACTGCAATAAAAGCTTTACAGCAATCTCATGGTGAAGGGGAAACGTAAGTTGGCTCTGCCGCATTGCAAAGATGTTATGCGGTGAAGCACACAAAAATTAAGGAGCTCTCGTCACTGGACAGTGTGCCTCCAGAAAATGCGTTTTTTTTTTAAATTTCGAGGATGGGTTTTACAGACAGCCAAAAATGGCTTTGCGGACCCTCATTTCAGGACCCCTGTTCCAGTTCATTCGAACAAAATTTGTGGCATGTTGAACACAATCAAATGGGTCAATGCCAAGCTAGGTTTTTGCTCACGAATTAAAAAAGTTTCAAAGACCCATGTCCACCTTTCGATGACTTAATACATGTGTACATTGTCCTTGTAGCTTTACAATGAAGAGATCTTCGACCTCTTGAGCCCTGGCAAAGACACGCATGAACCAGTAAGTGATGCACTAGTGTAGTGCCAACAAATTCAGTTGTCCTACGTTAAAGGTCTAATTGTTCCACTTCCTCATTACCGTTGCATCAGGGGAGGAAATCTGTAAAGATTCACGAAGACTCGAAAGGCGAGATCTACACTGTTGGTGTTACTGCCAAGGCTGTACAAAATGCAGAACAGGTGAGCAGTTGTCATTCTCCACTTTCGGTTACTATTTAATGTTTGCCACACTTGTTGTGTGCATTCAGTTTTGAAACATAGAATTGAAGTGTGTTCTTCAGATTGTTGCATGTGTGGCTCCTTGCTTGTGCTTGTCATCTTGCACTTGGACATGCAAGGTTTGGTATGAACTGGCACACGCTCTCTTCGACCTCTTCTTCGTTGTTGTCGTCTTTTGCTTCGCTCCCAAAACACGGGCACATATTTCTGACGCAGGATGCAATAACTCTATTGGTGAGACAATGAGTAGAGAGAGAGTGGAATAGACAGCTTCTAGAAAAAATGAGGTGAGATTCGAGCCCACATACCCACAATTCAAAGGAGAGTCTTAACCACTGGGCTATCCAGGCATGCTAGCGGAGCATAGCCATGCATAATGCTATAGATTACCAAGGGGGGTGGGAAAGGAAAGCGAGGGTGAGGAGGGAAAGAAGGGGAGAGAGTAAACCATAGTATAAAGAGGAATAGAGAACTAAAGGCAGAAAGAGCAATGAGAAAGAGAGAAATAAAGATCAACAAAGACACGCACAAAAGCAGAAGAAATGGAAATATTTGCAAAACAGCAACAGCCAGGACTATCTAAGTGCTTATCAGTTCCGCTTTCTCTTTAACCTTTTCAGTCCCGAATTAAATATTTTCAATGTAAGCAACTAGCTCTTACATTTTGAGATGAGCATGATCGTGGTAGTCCTAAAAAACTGAAAAACTATTCGCTCACACTTTTCAGAGAAGAGTAATTAACGTGTCAAATAATTTAACAAATAATTATTATTTAATAATCATTCCATAATTTTTGCTTCATTTACTACATAAAATATTATTTACATAGGATAGCATATTGTCCAATAGCCAAAATTCAAATTTCCGACACAGAACTAAAATTAATGCCCCATCTCTGCACGGTGAAAGAAGACGCTGCCTCAGCGAAATGCGCGAGCAGCACGACCGCTTCTGTAATTTCTTCGCTCAGACGTGACCTGCCTTTATTATATGTACCATGTTGACACCACATGTAGGGCAGATGCTAAATACGGGCTCTTGAGGAAGAACAAAGCTTTATCTTTACCAGATGCTTGCTGACTGACCTACATAATTTGATTCCAATTGGAATCACAGGGACTGAAAGGGTTAATATTGTGCCTCCAGTGCAAAATACTAATTTTTTCCAGTGTCATTTCTATCAGCACTGGCTTGTGGTTGCGTATTCCGGTGGCCCACTAGGGCTGTGTTGCCAGCTTTTCTTCATGATGGCTAGTCGGACACTGGTGTTTGGCTGCACATTTGAACTAATTACGTGGCCACACGGCAGCTTTGGGGCTGCAGTGCGAGCTGTTACCGACTGTTCTTCGACTGCAACATTTTATTCCCTACTACGTCACTCGTACAAGACTACTTTTCTGGAAAAGAATCTCTTGATGAATTGATACCCGTTATATTTCATAGAAATCTTCAAAGGTATCGTAGCAAAGGAAAACTGTTTGGAAGAGCTGTATATGCACATCTAATGCTGTATGTGCAGGTCATGAAGTGCCTTGAATCGGGGGCTCTCTCGCGGACAACTGCCAGCACCCAGATGAATGTACAGTCGTCCAGGTCACATGCCATCTTCACCCTGCACATCAAGCAGCAAAGGGTTGTCCAACTAAATGTAAGTGCATCATTGTAAAGGTCCTACCCTCTGGTGTTTGTAATGTGGGTTTTCGCAGCTCATTTCTCATCGTAGGACAGTGTCAGTTCAACACATTGACCAGTGAATGTTAGAGGGAATGAATATTCACATTGCAGTATCTATGTGCATATTTAAAATCTGAACAATAGTTCAGATCTAAAATGTATAAATAATTCTTGGTGTTACAACTTCTATTTCAATTTTTTGACTTCTCATTACTGCCATATTACTGCTAAAACCATTCTTGAAAAACTTCCTCCCTGTGTATTTGCCATGTGTTTTAACGTCTAATGGCATTTTGTACGTATACTGGGAGACCATTTGTTTCAACAGATTGCGCTTGCTGGGTTTTCTTAGTGTCTGATTATGCATCTCTTCATCCGCAGTTGGAAGATGGAAATGCAGAGGACCAGGAGGAGGACAACTCCCTGCCCAAGGTCAACGGGGAAGGTTCATCAATGAGTGAATTCGAAACTCTAACAGCAAAGTTTCATTTCGTTGATTTGGCTGGCTCGGAACGGCTAAAACGCACTGGTGCCACTGGGGACAGGGCTAAGGAAGGCATCTCCATAAACTGTGGCCTTGTATGTTTCACTTCTCTCTTCTCATGTGTTTGTTTAGCCATGTGTCAGTGCTGTCATTGTGGGGGCACGACTATGAGCCCACACTCTCTGCAAGCACTTGCTTTTCAGTCTACTCGCCCTTTAAACCTGAGCTGCTTTTGTCATGGCTATCTGCTCAAATATAACCAAACACAAGCTGTTCTTGTATCGGCCACAGCTTCTTATGCTTTGTTTCCGAGATGAGCAGCTTTTATCACGTCCAGGCGCTTTCGCTTTGTAGTTTGAGCACATGAATGTTGTCTTAAATTTTGATGTACAGTCGAACCCACTTATAACACTATCGGTTTTAACAATATATCGATTATAACAATGAGAAGCTGCTGCACAACTTTTGTATGTCTTCTATGGTGAAATAACCCGCTTACAGCTATGCCCGCATGCTGCATTATCGGTTATAACAATGGATTCTGGCTGTTAGGTGTCCATGCTGCTGTGGTGAGGGTTCAAGCTGCTGAACCCTCACCCACAAACAAAACGTGCCGCTGCGCCCCTTTGGATTTGCAGTATGCTTCACCACATAGTGGTCTGGCATTGCGGCAAAGCTGGATTTTGTAATCCACTGCGGTGCGAGAGCGGTGGTCTCTTCTGTTAATGCACTTTCGGACATAAATTTGTGTAAAACTTGGAGGACTTTCAGCATCCAAAACTTCAGATGTTGTCATATGTACATTGGTTCTATGTGGCTTGTGGCGGTCCCATGAAACGCGTCCGAATTTTCAAGCATGTCCAAAATATCGGCAGCTTTGTCATCTTTATCACTGATGGCATATCTGTTGGCATATCTCATCCGATATTGTAGATTTCTCATAAGAACCTGCCGTCCCCCTATATTACTTCTTTTTTGTGCAACCAGTCTACAGCAATTATCTGTTAACAATGGATTTTTGTAGCACTTGAGTATATCCTAAGTTTATCCTTAGTGGTCACCAGAAATAGTCAAAGGCATATAATTTCTGAAGGGAAGCTTTCCCTCCACGCACAATAGGTTAGACTGTAATCATCTAAGCAGATGGTAATTAAGTACTGTCGAACCCACATAAATGGGTTCGACAGTACTTAATTACCATCTGCTTAGATGATATGTGGGTTCGACAGTACTTATTACCATCTGCTTAGATGATTACAGACTAACCTATTGTGTGTTGAGGGAAAGCTTCCCTTCAGAAATTATATGCCTTTGACTATTTCTGGTGACCACTAAGGATAATAAGTGGGTTCGACAGTACTTAATTACCATCTGCTTAGATGATTACAGTCTAACCTATTGTGTGTTGAGGAAAAGCTTCCCCGACTATTTCTGGTGACCACTAAGGATAAACTTACAATATTTCTATCACAGCAGATTATTGCACATTAACCTTAATTCAATAAAAAAAAAGTCAAACCTTGCGCTCCTCCTTATGAAAGATGTGTGTATTGGGGGCCAAATTCCAAATTGCAGCATTCTTGGAATGTATAAAAAGCCCAGTCTCTGATAGCTTGGGCATCTGTAGAACAGCCATTATACAAAATTTTAATATTACAACAACAGTACATATTTCTGAAACTGAAAAACCACTGCCATTACTGCTTACTGGCAGAGAGTTGGCATTCCAAGCACTCTTTGACATGACCGCAAGATTACCTACATCCATGTCTGCCTGCAGCATGCTGAAAAATATTGGAGTATATGCTTTAAATCAACCATCAGGTGTACATGCTATCTCTTCAAATGCTATCCAAAGCTAATAAGTGAAGTTTAAAGACTTAGTAGTTGGCTGATTTTCTTAAGTTGTGTGCGCAATTATTTCATGATCAATTTGGGCAGTCATGTCAATGCGAGAAGGGCTGCTTCCTTCATTCATTGTGGTCTTCTTTTTAGCTTGCTCTTGGAAATGTCATCTCCGCCTTGGGTGATGTGTCAAGGAAAGTGCTGCATGTCCCCTACCGAGACTCCAAGTTGACGAGGCTACTACAGGATTCGCTAGGAGGGAACAGGTTTGTTCATGGCGTTTTAGTTTGTGCCCCTTGTCCAGCTGTCATGCCTTGCGCAGTTCTGGCACAAGCCACTGCTGCACAAGTTCGCTGTACCAACCAGTGGATCAAACAAGTGTAAAGTTTTCGAATGTCATGTGTACAAACGTATGTAATGCTGCTAGTGCACTGAAACAAGAAAGCTATGTGGCAGTGAATGCAAACAATGAATTTTACGCCTGGCATGTTCAAGGGATTTCTCAGTAATACATTGCTGATTTTTATTTGAGCTGTGGCTTTATTTGTTTAACAACTCTACGGTTAAGCCCTTTGCACTGTGTTTGTACAAGCTGTTGCCTTGTGGCTGTTACTCAGCTGCACTTTCTTTTTCGTGGTATTGTCTCTAGTTAATACATGTCAAACTTTCCTTGTGTGATGTTCACAGCACGATTTACTTTCAGCCGTACCCTAATGATCGCCTGCGTCTCTCCTTGCGATCGGGACTTCATGGAGACGCTGAACACCCTGAAATATGCGAATCGGGCAAAGAACATCAAGAACCGGATCACGGTGAACCAAGGACAAGTCAAGCCAGACGATCGCAGCCCTCAGAATGGAGATCCAGGAGCTGAAATTGGAGCTGATGGAATACAAGCAGGTCAGAGCGGCAAACTGCCCTTGGTCTGAAAAGATGTTACTCCACCTACAGGCCTCCCTAATTTTTATTCCGATTGTTGGTTTATGTAACTAACATGTCGGGGAAATTTCGCATAAATATTAACAAACAGGAGAAATATATCCAATCGCCAGGATTATTGACTGAAAGAAATGGGCATGGACCACGACCAAGTAAGCACGCATGCACGCACGCACGTGCACACACGAATTGCAAAAATAAAACTGGCATTGTGCTTTAGTTCAACATCTACAAAATCTATTGACTGTAGAATGGGCACACTGTGCAATAAACATAAATTATCACTTTTTACCTCTTTTTGAGCATTTAATTCATGGAAATCGTAGTCTCTAAAATGTTGGCGTATGGTTCATTCTAAACAAGCAGAAGTAGCAGTGAAATGCAGTCTTGTGTCATTCTGTTCGAGATGCAAAAGTTTAGGTTACAGTGTTTTGAATCATTTGGGTGGTAATTCTACTTACGCGAGTTGTTTATTGAAAATTTGCTACAACTTCTAATCCTCCATCTCGCTTGATGCTGCAATCATCTTGTTGCTCACTGGATATATGAATTTCTATACAGCATTTTGGTGACTGCGTCTCGGATTAGATTAGTTGCTAAAAAGAGCCCTGCAAAGAGCTAATCAACATATATGTATGTGTCCGCAGTTATCAAAATCTTGTCATATTTATGCACGAGGTGGTAGTTTTTGTCCTTTTGTACCATACAGCCAACGACAACATGCAGATTGGCGTAAAGATCACAATAGCATTCATACACAGATGACACATTCATCAGTGTATGAGTGCTATTGTGATCTTTAAGCTAATCTGGATGTCGTAGTACAGTTTCAGTGTGTTTTGCAGTGTACACCACAGCCATAAATGACCTGTCATTACAATCCACTTATCCAGAAACAAAGTACCTCTCCTGATTTGGTGTCCTTTGCTGCCTTCATTCGCAGGGCAAACGCCTGGTCGGCGAAGACGGCACTGAACAGGTTAACGACATGTTCTACGAAAACACCATGCTTCAGACGGAGAACAACAACTTCCGCACCCGCATCAAGGCCCTCCAAGAAACTGTAGAGCGCCTCACCGTCAAAAACACTGAACTCCTGGCTGAACAAGCAACTGGGGCGTGGGTTGGCCGTGGCGACTCGGACACCGGCGAAGGCGTCAAAAACCTCATCCAGGGATACCTGAAGGAGGTTGAAGAGTTCAGGTACACTTGATATTTAGAAGAAACAAGAATTGGTCAGTTTCTGAGGCAGCCATCTACCAGAGCAAATGTAGGCGGCATGTGTGGCCAAAAGTATGCGAATTGTTGTAGCTTAAATTCAGCTACCAGGCTTTCAACCTGGTTAATATTAATTGTATGCTTGTTAAATTCATGACTAAAACTTCACTCCTAAATCCATCTATGCCCGCCCACTAATGTATCCATATGCTCTGTTATCACTTTCATAGGGAACTTTGTCCAAGATACTTGATTAGGAATTGTTACTTTTGCCTTTTGCTGTTTCTTACCCGTACATAACTAGTGTTATTGTCATGTATTACTGTTCTGTGTACACACACACACGTCTGTGTGTGTTTGTGGTCTAGACATGAGCCAGTAACAATTACTCTAATTACTAATTGCCCCATGTGTTCTATTGCCCCTGACTTCTGCCTGATGTATATAGGGGAGTGGGAACCTAGTCTGGCATGTACTATACGGTCATAGTAATTGTTACGACATGGTATTGCACGGGCATAATATAGCAATTGTTACTATTATTCTTTTTTGTTATTGTAGAGTTTTTTAGTTGGCAAGTTCGGACTGCTGGGATTGATGCATGGAAACTTGTTCTGCATGTAGCCATGCAGAACAAGTTTCTAACAATTCAAACAGTCTTGATAGCTGGTAACGATTCTGATCGTAGTTAATAGATGCTAGCATATCAATGCACTTGTGGTATTGCGTCTGTGCACAGAACCAAGCTTATGGAGTCTGAGGAGGTGTGCGCCCAGCTTCGAAAGCAGCTTCAGAGGTATCAGGCACGCACCAGCATGGGTCCCAACTCGACAGTGGCAGTGAGTGGCATCTACGACATCAGCTGCAGCGTCGAGGAGACCAGCGTGGAAGACGTACTTGCCGAGGCAAAGCGCGACGTTGAGAACCTCAAGCGCAAGACGAAGCACTTGTCATCCAAAGCGAACAAGTACGTGTCGTAACCATTCTTAAAATGCTGCAATAAAATTCAACTTTAAACGTGCGACAGCACTTTTTGCAGCTAATTTACCCATTTACTTAGTGCCAAAATGATGCTTGATTATTTGCAGAAGTTTGTGCGTAGCAAAGTTACTGCAAAGTTCCCCTCTACATTTTCTTATCTGCAAAGACTAAGCAGTCACCTAAATTATGGCACACAAAAGTGTGCACTAAATTTTGGTCCACTCGGCATCAATATTGCTTGGTGTTCTTGCTTAAACGAACAAAGCGTCAGTTTTGCTTTCCTTCAAAACGTACCTTGTCGATTGTTGTTGATTGAAACACCATGAAGCCAAAATTAAATCTTATCTCTTGCACTGTTTTCATCAGCGCATTTGTTTCAAATGCATTGGCTGGATTTCTGTATTCAGATTCTGTATTTGGATGTTCACAGCATGTTTGTACACATTTGCAGGCCTGAATAAGCAAACTGTCCTATGTGAAATTGAAGGAACGGAATATTCAGTTCATCGCAGTGTAAAACCGTAGCACTCGTATCATATTTTGGGCCATGCAGTTTACACTAGTGCATCTTGTGTACATCTAAATTTTCAATTTGTGGCAATATTTCTTTGGAGAACGTTACTATGCCTTGCTGGCTTCTAGAGAACTCGTTTCGCATATATTTTTGTGAATTTGTTTATCTAGAGAGGACGAAGACAGCGAAAAAAAGTCTGACGCTGACGAGGACACCGCTGAGAACAGTGGGAACGAAAGCTCGGACTCCGAAGCGGAGGAACTGGAGGAAGACGGTAAGACTGGAACACCTCTTCCAGAGGGGGGGGGGGGGGTGAAGAGGGCCTTGGAACAAAGTGTCCCCTCTCTCTTTGCGAGTGTAGGTGGGTGGGTGGGTGGGCAGGTGCGGGTGTGTGTGTGTGTGCGTGCGTCCTGCAGGTAAAGGGTAATGTTTAGCGTGTAGGCAGGGGGAACATTAACTGCATGTCTTGGCTTTCTGAACTTGTGGCATATCTTGCCATGCAGACTGCTTACTATAACTATTCAAGGTTAAGCAAGTTTGGTTAGCCATGAGATTGTGAGAAGTCGAATTTAGGTTTTTCTCAAGGTTGCAACAAAGGCATGAAAGTTTACTTAACATTCACCGTCGATACCTTGTGATAGGATATTTAAGGAGGTGTTACTGTGGTTCAGTATAATAAACAATTTTACATCTCCAGAGTCAACTGCATGTTTACAGTGAAAAATGGACATGAATCGGTCTCCTCATTCTGTGTACCAACTAGGTCGATTCAGTTTTTTTTTGTAGGAATGAAGGCATGACTTGTTGTGTGCAAACTTTTCAAATGCAACCTTATTCTGATTCTTTTGCTTTGTGCAGAAACGATTGGGAAAGACTTGGCGACGCTCACTACTGAGATCTCGTTCAAGCAAAAGCTAATAGACGAACTGGAGCAGAGTCAGCGCAGGCTGCAGACGATGCGCATGCAGTACGAGAGCAAGCTGATGCAGCTTCAACAGAAGATACGGGAGACAGAGATGGAGAGGGATCGTATTCTCTCCAACATGAGTGAGTTTGCCATCAATTCGCAGTTCAGTTGGGGCCTCCGCAAACTTTTTTTTTTTTCAGCCCTTCCAGTAGAGCTCAGCTTGTCCACATCTTTCGCATCACCACTATTGTGTAGGCTTGTGCGAATATTCGATTGCTTCGAATATTCTGAACTCGCTTTGATTCGAATTTAAATTGTTGAAAATTTCGAAGTATTCGAAATGAACGAATAGGTGTATATTAGTCCGGATGTAACCCCCTGTAAAGGTGGTTTCACTGCAGTGGAGGGGTGCTAAGCCGTGAAAGCGCCTATCTAGGCATATATTAGTTAGGATGTAACCCCCTGTAAAGGTGGTTTCACTGCAGTGAAGCGGTGCTAAGCCGTGAAAACACCTATTCACTTCCGCGAAGTCCCACTTCAAGGTTAAATGAACACATTACCCTCACATCGATTCATCATCTTTTAAGTTTAAAAGCTTGGTATACCATCTTAAATGCTCTAAGTATAGTAAATTTTAAAACGTAACATATTTTCCAGGTTATCACTTGCATTCTACCGAAAATCAAATCCTGCTACTGTTTTTCCACTTCCTTTGAACCAAAAAGAATGGCATTTGCACAGGGCTTGTTTCAATTTGTAAAAAATATTGTGCAGGTTAGTTGGGTCATGACAAATATGCCCATTTTTTTTATATGTGATATATATATACTATTCGAATTCGATTCGAAATTATTCGACCAAAATCAATATTTGCTTCGAGCCTAAAATTCGCTATTCGCACAAGCCTACTATTGTGTACTAGCTGAGGTCATCGCAGCAGAATTTTAATATCAATACCGAGGACATTCTTGTGTACCCTTGGGCAGTGCAATTAAAAGAAATTGCTGCATGAAAGCTAGCATCCCAAAGTAGTTGTATAGTTTTTTAGAGCACAGCTCATGGGTGCCAGTTCATGCATTCAGTGTCGGCGTGCCTAGTCCCTCACCGTAGCCAAGTGAACGAGCATAGTGAAACTCTCCGCATGTTGTGTCCATCAATCTGAGCCCAGAACGCAGTCACGTGGCATGGCTTTTTACAATGCCAACAGGTGGCTATGCCCTCTGCACATCTTGGCAGAGTCAGCACATGCATTCAACCTTTCGATGAACGGACATTCTACTGGTGCTAACATACAGTTGCACACCGTGACCACCTTATTCTTGTCACTGTCGCTGTGTAGTGTGCAAAATGGATAAAGCAAACTTTAACGATTACATGACATTCATTCACAAGACTGTAATCCTTCCTTTATGACCGTCAATGACTTGGAAAAGGTCATTTTTTTAAGCAAGAGCATGTCTTTGCCTCAATAGTTCGTGAAAAGCAAAATTTTAGCACAGCCCTGCGTTTTCATTAGGGAATATCGTAAGGATCTGTAAATTTTTCTTTTGGTACAGCATGTACTACAGTTTGTGAAAACCACATTGTATAGTATATTAAGGGGTGGAAAGGGAAGCGAGGATAAATTTGAGGGTGAGGAGGGAAGGTAGGGAGAGAGTAAAGCATAGCATAGAGAGAAAGTGAAAGGTGGAAAGAGCAAGGAAAGAAAGAGAAATAGAGCAGAAATAGGTAGAGAGGAAGCAAGAAATAAAGGGGAGAAAGAGAAATATTTTAACACGAAAAGGCACACACAAAAACAAGAAATAAAAAGAAATTTGCGAAACTTGGCAAAACAGCCTTATCTTTCGTTCTACGAATTGACAAAAAAAGATTTTCCCAACATATGCTCTGCTGCATCATCCTAATGCTGTTGATTTGAATTTGCCTGCGGTCCCGTTTTCAGCAAATTTTTGGCTTTTCATTTTGTTTATGCCACAGGCTCTGCTGGCGCATCAAAGGACACGGACGAGAAAGTGCGCAAGATCAAGACGGACTTTGAGCGCAAGCTGAACCATCTTCAAGGCGAGCTGAAGAAGATGCAGTCGGCCAAACGTGAGCATGCCAAGCTGATGAAGAACCAGGGCGAGTACGAGCGACAGGTCCGCAAGCTCAAGCAAGAAGTGGCGGACATGAAGAAAAACAAGGTCTGTGCCAGTTCAGTGTCCATCGTACTTCTTTGTGCCTCTGCCTGTGCATGCATTCAAACTCTAAAAATAAACAATGAATTGGTTTAGGCTACCTTATTCCTTGAAAACTTGGCATCATATGTTGACTATTAGAAAGGGAAACTAAAGGCACAAGCTTCATATGAATGTTGCATTAAACAGAGAAACCTGGGTCTGTATGACATCAGATTTGCCTTTTATCTTTTGGGCTTATTGGCTCAACAAAATGCCCTGAATCTTTCTGTATTCTTTATTAATGAATATGAATTGTCTTCTGTGTGAGCCAGAAGATTAGGTTGGCTCAAGTAATGTCAAAATCTGTGATGTTGCAGTAAGTTCATACAAATAGTTTCAAAAATAGTATTGCTACCTGCAGTTTTTTTGCATTTTCTGGCCACCAAGCACCTTTTCATGGCTCAAGTCGAGCTTTTGGTATATGTTGCGAATACAATTAATATGCAGCAGTAGCAGTTATAGAACTCTTGCCAGAAGACTCTTGATTCGTCACTAAGAACACTATGACTACTGGTGCGAGCTGCTCATTCTGGGCATTGCCACATTAACTGCGTACGTATCAATCTTTGTATAGCCCTTCCATTACTTATACATCCATGTGCATCATTCATATTGCTATGGGAAAGACAAGTACCAACGGCAATATCTTGGATAGCTACGGTGTTTTATGTGCTGAAGGGGTTTATTTATCTGTCTTCAGGTGGCCTTAGTGACCAAGATGAAAGAGGAGAGCCGGCGGCATCAGGAGACCGAAAAGCGGCGCAACCGGCAGATAGCGCAGATGCTCAAGGAGAGCCGTCAGCAGGAGAACCGCATCCGCTCCCTTGAGGCCCAGAACCGCACCAAGGAGACAGTCCTAAAGCGGCGCCACGAGGAGATGGCTGCCCTGCGCAGACAGGCACGACCCATGTCGCAGCGTGTTGCTGGACGTGTTCCCCAACAGAATCCAGGTGGGGTGACCACATGCGCACTTGGCACCTCAAACATTAAAGCTTGTGCAGCTTGCAGGGGCATTGCAACACTTTTTAAAACATAGGCCGAAAAGCTGCCCGATGGGAGGCTCCTGTGAACAGGAGAGTGAAATATTGTTGTAGCACTGCACTTGGCAGGGAGGTTACATTCGCAGTTTCAAAGACGCAAATTGCTCTCTTTTCTCTCTGTAAATTGTCATCGTAGAGCTTGGACTACAGCAATAGAGGAAAGGATATGGCGATTGACTGATTCGATAATAACGAGAGCATGCTCAAGGTTGTGACGCATGCCACGAAAGTGCAGCGTGTCAGGTCCTTGCTGCCAGAGCTTCTTACCCTTTTGCCATCAACCCTCTGTGTACCTCATCCATACGCACTCATCCAGATGAAAAAAGTGCTTGAGGTGTGCGCCGAATTTCCTTATACATTCCTTATGTACAGTCAACCACAAAAGTTTGCGGACCACGCGAGCGCGTTCCAAACTGCCTGTCCGCACCACCTAGTGGTGTGCCATCTACCGTCGACCACAGTGCTAGGCCGGAAACGGGTCTTGTTATTCACAGGCCTTTCAATTTTATCTACTGCCCCGTAGCGCATTGCTAGTTTGCAGTTTTCATGCGAAGCGCTTATCTGTGGTATCACCATCCCATTTCTATTTTCATAGCAGGATCAAAGCTATCACGGCGTGCCTCGAACGGCGTTCCTGATGGCTAGGTATCAATTTGCTAAAGATTGCAACTGATAACAGTTAGTCTCATAGACTGCTCTCGAGGCAGAAGCGCTTAGATGCAGATGCCAAAGATGCTGCACGTTAAAAAGTGAAAGGTGAAAATTATCTGCACCTAGTCAGAAAACAGACAGGCCATAGATTAAGGGAGGGATGCGCTCACGGGCGCTGCAGTGCTGTCGATCGCTGCTGATGTAGCGGAAATGTCTCGAAGAGGCTTTTGGCCATGCGCTCGCGTGGTTGACTGTATATTCCTTATGCAGAAAATTTTTGCGGCAATTGATTCATGGGGCAGTAATGGTGATATGCCGGATAGCGACATAGTAATATCTCATTGACTTGAAGTAGTAGAAACCATAAAACTGATCTTTTGGAACGGTGTTAGTTTTTGTAAATAGCAGAGCTTAACCCTACAAAAGCTTAATATTTGCTGTGAACCTATGGTGCCTACAAGAAATCGTATGCACAGTATCAGTACTGTCATTTTGTTTCTTCTTCTCAAACATAATTTCTTTTCACTACAGCTGTGCGAAAGGGCCTGTTCTCTCCAAAAGCAGCTAAGCAGAGGTGGCAGACACTTGAAAAGAACGTAAGTATCTCGCACATAGCATTACGGAGCAGGGTGCAATTTCAAGCATTTTGTTTTTCATCCAGATTGACAAACTTGTCTTGACCAAGCAGAGCGTCTACACCTTGGAGAAGGACATGGAGCGATCACTCTTGGTGAGCTTTACAATATTGTTGCACGAAGAAAGCAGGCACACGAGTGCAGAGTTGGTATATTTACGGTAACTATATCTGTTGCCCAAGCGGCGACAAGAGACGTCGTCTTCCTCTAGTCGGAGCAAGCTTCCTCGCTTCTCTTTACCGCAACATCACCCTCCCGGCGGGCTTAGCTCCATCCCGGTGCAAATCATGGAGCATCAGTTAGTGTGGGCATATAGGGCTTGAGTCTGGCGACGTGAACAACGTCGCTGCTGATGTGATGTAGCAAAGACACGTCGGCTGGTGCGATCTCGTACGTCACGTCAGACAGTTGGCGCAAGATCTTGTACGGACCAGAGTAACGGGAAAGAAGTTTTTCCGCCAATCCGACACGACGTGAGGGCATCCAGAGGAGAGCAAGAGAGCCAGGAGAAAATTGTGTTTCTCGGTGCTGATGATCGTAGCGTCGCTTTTTGGGAAGCTTGCGACGCTGTGAGGCGATGACAAGCGACCTCTCGGGCATGGGCGGCCAAGGTGATTGCATCGCGGGCGTAATCAGTCGTTGAGGATCGTACGCCAGAGGGTAGCAACGTGTCGAAGGTCAAGACAGGGTCGCGGCCATACAAAAGGTAGAATGGCGAAAATCCGGCGGTGTCGGGACGGGACGAATTATAAGCAAAAGTAATGTATGGTAAAGCGGCGTCCCAGTCACGGTGATCGTCGGAAACGTACATTGCAAGCATGTCTGTTAGAGTGCGGTTCAGGCGCTCGGTGAGCCCATTCGTTTGAGGGTGGTACGCGGTAGCGATCTTGTGTTCAGTAGAACAGGAGCGGAGCAGGTCATCGACGACCTTCGACAAAAAGTAACGGCCACGATCCGTTAGTAACTGTCGAGGGGCGCCATGGTGCAGGATGACGTCGTGGAGTAGGAAGTTGGCAACATCTGTAGCGCAGCTGGTCGGTATCGCTCGCACAATGGCATATCTTGTTGCATAATCTGTTGCGACGGCTATCCACTTGTTCCCTTTGGTAGAAATAGGGAACGGGCCGAGTAGGTCGAGGCCCACACGGAAGAATGGCTCTGTAGGGACTTCAATTGGCTGAAGCAAACCAGCAGGAGGCAAGGCAGGCGTCTTCCGTCGCTGACACAGGTCGCAAGAAGCGACATAGCGACGCACAGAGCGATAGAGACCGGGCCAGAAGAAGCGGCGCCTTACACGGTCGTAAGTCCGAGTGATGCCCATATGTCCAGCAGTAGGAGCGTCGTGAAGTTCCTGGAGCACGGCCAGTCGTAGATGCTTGGGAACGACTAGTAATAACTCAGGACCATAGGGCTGAACGTTGCGGCGGTATAAAATGCCATCATGCAATGTAAACATCCGGAGAGAAGGGTCGGAGGGCGCGTAGCTGAGGCGGTCCATAAGGTTTCGAAGAACAGGGTCTTTCGTTGCTCGTCGCCTATGTGGAGAAAGCCGGATATGGACAGAGTACAGATGTCCATGTCAGCATCGGTGTCGTCCGGTTGATCCACGGGATTGCGAGATAGGCAGTCAGCGTCGTCGTGCATGCGTCCAGATTTATGCACTATCGAGAAGTCATACTCTTGTAGACGCAAAGCCCAACGTGCAAGTCGTCCAGTTGGGTCCTTCAAGGAGGAGAGCCAACAGAGTGCGTGGTGATCAGTGACGACGCTGGAAGGGACGACCGAACAAGTACGGTCGAAATTTCGCGACAGCCCAAACGAGTGCAAGGCATTCTCGCTCAGTTATCGAGTAATTGCGTTCGGGCGTGGAGAGAAGGCGGCTTGCGTAGGCGATGACATGGTCGTGGCCCTGTTGATGCTGAGCGAGAACCGCGCCGATGCCATGACCACTCGCATCAGTGCGTACTTCAGTGGGCGCGGAAGGGTCAAAGTGCGAGAGAATTGGTGAACTTGTAAGCCGCTCAATAAGGGTAGAAAATGCTTGCTCTTGGTGCGGCCCCCCAGAAGAAAGAGGCATCCTTCTTAAGGAGGTCGGTCAGAGGACGGAGCGATGTCGGCAAATTTCTTTACAAAGCGACGGAAATAGGAGCACAAACCCATAAAACTGCGGACATCTTTCGTCGACGCAACAATATCAACCCCCCCCCCCTCTTTCTTTTAGTGAATTTGAAATCTTCCTTATGTGTTGGAAACTGTAAGTGAACGTGAATCTTCTGGCATATTCATTTGGTTACGTTATAACGGCTTAAAACTTTCTGGTAATGCGCTTTCAAAAGATCAGGAGAGTAGTTTTTTGTAACAATACCAATGTGGACTTTGTGGGGGGAAAAAAAAGCAATGGCATATGCAAAGCTTCATGTCTTGTAAATACTGTCCACGTACACTTCAACTATGTGCCAATACTGTCTTTAGAAATACACAGTGCATGTATTGCATAATAGTCTTGATAGTTGCAACAGTACAAGCAAAGCTGGAACACCGTTTTTGCAGCACCTTACTTGCTAATTCCTTGTTGAGACTTGCATTTTCACTGACAGTTGTTTAAATTAAGCCCCGTCTGTTTTATATTTTTAGGAACGGGAGAAACTGACACGCTACCTGGAAAGAATGATGCGGAAGCGAGAAAGAGCACTTCAAGCTGGGAAGGTAAGTTGTTCTCCTTGAATTTCATGTTTGACTTAATCAATGTTACAAGAACGGAGTGTCTCTTGGATCCAGGTACAACCAAAAGCAGTTTGGGATCTAATGCTTTTACTAAAATTTCGGGCACTAGTTTGCTTAAACACCGGCTGTAGTAACCATGTTGAAATTTTTTTTCCACTGCCAAGCTCGTGGTAGTGTTTTGGCAAGGGCTAAAACATTCGTGTATCTAAGTTCAGGTGTCTGCTAATAGACCCTCAAGTCTCTCATTGCGGTGTACCCCCCACAAACTTGCAATGCCAGAACTGCCTTGAACAAAAGAACTGGAATTTTTTACCAGAACGTGACTGTCGGGACTTGAGTTCAGCGGTGGAAAACAATGGCAATTCTGGGCTAACATAGCAGTTGTTTGGGAAAAACTAATTCCCAAAATTTCAGTAAAAGCATTGGCGCCCAAGCTGCTTTTATTGTGCCTGGATCCAACATTTTTTGTAGAGCTGTGCGAATAGCAAAATTTTGGGTGCGAATCCAAGTTTTCTAACATTTCTGGAATACTTTTCGTTACTTCAAAGCAAAATTAAAGAAAAAGTTGCAGATAATTCCTAAGCACAGTCTTACAAGAAACGAACAATTAGAAGTCAAACGCAGTAAACGCGGTCAAAGAACGGATTTATTCTTAAAGGGGGATACGGCTTTCATATCGCAAAAAAACTAAAAAAATTCCATTTTTTTTTAAAATAACATTTTCAGTTTCCATAGCACTTTTTCAGATTCCAGATTATCTTCACTGAAGACTACGTAGAAGTGCAGTAAAAAATTTTTTGTGCTTGCCAAGGTGGCAAAAATTGTTGCGGAAATCTAAAAAAAAAAACGGCGTTTTGAAGAATATTACAGCTTTGCAATAGTGCAACAGCGCGCTTCCACTTTGGGCTCGTCAGAAAGAGCATTTCTCAGTTTTGCTTCAGCTAGGTCCTCCATTCAGAAACAAATGCACAAAAAGCAAATGTTTGAAGTTTGTTTCGAGGCTTCACATTGCCTGCGTCAGCCATGTTGCTCCAGCACGCCTTGCCATTGGTCTGATCCTCTCTCCGGGAGAGCATCTGCTGCTTTCGCGTCACGAGGTCGCAGCTGTCCGAAATTGCACTACTTAGTGACACGTTCACACTTCTGTGTTCAAAGGTCGACGGTAACATTCTGGTACGAATCTAATCGCATGGCAAACACTATTAGGAAGTTCGAATATCGTCACACCAATTTTTTCTCATACAGAGAGGGCCTTGTGCAAAGATCACGTGCCATGTGTCGCATGCTCGCTGCCTTGGCTTCAAGCGTAGCTGGCAAGCACTCCCTGGGATTACACGTACACAAATACCCAATAAAGTAGACAGTGAAGCACCTCCTATAGTGCCGTAGTAGCTTAACTCTTTCGTTACCGCATGAAAATGACCATTTTTGATAGGTCTGAGGAAGAAATTTATTGCTAGTATAAATAATGCTCTAGGTAACATTGCAGCACACCAAATTGTGCATAATGAATTGCTCTTTATAGATAACACAAGTTTCAAAACAAAAAAAGATGCTACAAAACTTATAAAAAATCTTAAATCTACCACTTTTCCAGGAACTTGAGAAAAACAGTGCAAACAAAACACAATATCTACAAAAATATTACGAACAAACAAAATTCAAAATATACATTTTGAAGGGAAATGATCTAGGAATATACTAAAAAAAAATAAACAATCTGCATAAAGCCATTTTTCACACAGATCAAAAATACACAGCTGAGGATGGCCCGGGCTAGCTCGAAGCATCGTCGCTGTAAGCGCTTGAAGATGAGCTGGTGTCGTCTTCGGACTCGTAGCTCGACTCAGCTTCACTAAATTCGTGAGCGGGTTGAGCACACTTTCGAGCGGAACGTTTTTCCCGCGACGGAGCCCCGCGGGTTGACGACGCCATGGGAGCGGCCGCGCGCGCCGACGCCAACGCCCGATGCGCCCCTCTCGCGTAGATAAAGAGAAACGAAACCAAAACTACTGCAAACTGGCTAAAAAGGCCAGATCAACAAGTTAGAGACGCGACGGACCTTCAGAAACGAGCTGTATTTGAATAATATTGCGCAAACTCGGGAGCAAAGCTCGCTAGTGAGTAGCAGGTGTCGTTTTCATGTAATTATCACAGCCAAAATTTATTACCTCGCAAAACTGACGACACAATTTGATAATTGACTTCTTAGGAATCGTTTGATACCAAAATGTTGATAATAACGGAGCACAAACATGAGCAGCGCATTTTTTTCCAGAGTGTGGCAGCCACGCCCCCTTTTCCAGTAACACATGCGCATTCGTTCGCGAAAAACTCCGTCAAAAATCGCAGCGTCGTCAGAGCGGGAAAATTTAAACGGATTGTAGAAGAGCAGTCCCAGAACTAAACGCGAGATGCTGCAGCATGCACGGGAAAAATTTTTAACGCGTCGAAATCGGCAGCTTTTTTTCGTCGATCACCGGTGATCGATTTGAATAGGTGTGGTAACGAAAGAGTTAACTGGTAGAGCATCGTATGCGTCGATCGAAGGTTGTGGTTTCTGATCCTACAAATGGAAAGGGCAATTTTTTGTCCTCTTTAATTCATTTCAATTTGCATCATTACTACACTACAGTTAAAGGCAACAGTCCCCTATGCTTTCCCTGGCCTATTTGTCTGTTGAATTCATTTGGTTGTGTCTAGCAAAGAACTGCCTTGGTTTTTATACACATTAAATCGTAGCTAGCTAAGCCCTGGGGTTCTCAGAGCTTTGGTTTTCGAAATCTGTCTAATGCGCACATTGAGTAACTGCTCTAGGCACGTGAGAATGGCACTGCAGATTTGTATGATGTGCCACATAATGAGGATTTTCCACTTCCTTTGAAAAGATCGCTTGCTGAAGATTGCACTGTGTACAGGACATCCGGGACTTGGACGACCAGATAGAGGGCATGAGGGCCAACCTGGATTACCTGAACGAGAACATCCGGGAATGCCAGGCCAACATCCTCCAAGTGGAGGAGACCAAAGACGACACAGATTGCCTGGAACTGGATGCTGTTCTCGAAGGCATGGACACACAGGGTCGCTACCTGCTCGACAAGCTGCTGCACATGGCGATAAACCAGGTAAGTGGCAATTTACATGGCACACTCGCGTAATTGTTGTGCAAACCATAAGCGTGCGCAGGGTTCCCCATCAGGGGGTGCAAAGGTTTCATCACAATGCCCCCCCTACTAAGTCAAGGTATGGGGCAGATTTTGCGCGTCCCCCACGTTGGTGACTAGGGGGAGCCCCCCCCCCTCCTCCGCCCCCGTGCGCACGCCTATGGTGCAAACGCTTGTTGCTGTTCGGTTGTAGCACATAGCCCTGGAGGCTTGGAAATGACACAAACCAAATTCTTAGCCATATCATATGTATGGAACACACTGTTCAAACACCACATTATCAATGTTGAGGACAGGACCCTACCAGGACAGTCTTCTGGTGACAGTTAGATTGCTTCTAAACTGGAGCTGTTGGGACAGGTCGATTGCTTTAGCTGTCGAAAGACGTTGTAGGTAGAGCTGTGCAAATAGCAAAATTTTGGGTGCAAAGCGAATGGGAATATTGAAGTGTGAGTGCGAATGGGATCTAATATTTTTCGAATATTTCTAGAATGTCTTTCGAATACTTCAAGTGAAATTGCAGAAAATAAAGTTGGAGAGGATTCCTAAATGTATTTTTATGAGAAAGCATCCTGAAAGTGTTTCTTTTGGCTAGGTTGATGAAACGCTGGCGGGGTGGTGTTTTATAGTTATCAAGAATGAGGCAATGCAGAGGCCGAATTGTATTTATGTCCACAATTTGGTGCAACCACAGTGTTGCCGACAACACTTTACACGGGAAAGGCAAAGATGCCTATTTCCTCAGCCTCTCCTCTTTCAACTTCTGTGGAAGCCCAACTGATATGGTGGACAAGGGTGTGCTCCCTTCGTGTACAGAGTTCCAAATCTTCCTCATAAATGTTAAAGGGGCCCTGAAACACTTTTCCAAGTAGCCATGGAATGGATTCACTAAAGGAGCTTATTGCCTCACGAATTCTCCGTCAAAAATTTTTGGAATCCGTCTAGTACGAGTGGAGTTACAAAGATTTCTCGACGCTGCAATTGCATTCTCTTCTCTCATCCCGTCGAAAGCGCTGGAAGCTAAGCAGGGAGGGATGGCACGGGGAAAGAAAATACGTCACGTGCGCCTCGTGATCTTGAGCGCTTTTTCTCTTTTTTTTTCTTCCAATAAGCGAATTTTCTATTGCGATCGCGCACGTGTGGGTGGACAAGTCGCGGCCTCCCGCGGCGGCCTCTGTAACTACTGAGTGCGCCATGCTCAAATCAGCCAATGGTGATACAATGTCGGTGACGAGTGATTTTTGAGTATGCAATGTCATTTGTCGAGAGAAGAGAAAGCAATTTTTAGCTGACTTTGAGAATTTATTGTGAACCACACCGCGTGCTGCACTATAATATTTGGCCCGCGTGTTCTCAAGAGCCTGGACTACCGATCGGCAGCGCTTTTCTGAGCATGCTCAAAAAGTGTTGCGGGCCCCTTTAATAGACAAGAACATCTGAAATTTTGGATGCTAAAAAATCTTCGGCGTCTCATTTTTCGAACTTCCTGCCCAAATTTCAGGTCGAAAAAACAGCACTAATTGAGCCCCCCACCTCTGCCTCATCTATCATCTCCATGTTGGAACCAGCGTTTTCTTGAGTCAATACATTTGCGACAATAGCAGAGCCTGAAAAGGCAGCTTTGTCTCAATAGGATAGTGTGATGGGGCGAAGCATAATGATTATCTGAAGGGGCCACTGCCAATCAGACATTGACTGTATTTGTCTTCGGGTTGTTCGCAATACTAAAATTCCAGTCAGAGTCCAATCGAATAGTAAACACTATTGAAAAATATTCGAAATTTTGAATATTGCATACCCCTAGTTAGAGGTTCAATTGCTTACTGTGGCTGTATTTGATGGTTGTGGAATATAAATAGATGTCTCTGTACCGTGCCCTACGTGCACGATACGGTTCAAAATTAACCCACTGTGAAGTTGGTATGTTAAGCCATACTCTACTAAGTCTTACTCTTGTCAACCACGGCATTCATTCTGCCCACTAGTGTCTACGCCGATTAAGGTTGTCATGACCATGCTCCCATCACTGGCACACGACAGCATGCCTAGTTCACCTATCATTGTAGGTCTGATGTTGTGTTGCGTGCATCAATTAGTCATTCAGTATGCATTTACTAAACCTGTCAAACATACTTGAGCGACTTGCCATTGTCTCTTGCACCTTCCAGAGTCTGCAGGCAGCGCAGAGCAAAAGCCAGGTCCAGGAGCTGGAAGCCAGACTGGAACAGGTGGAGGCTAGCAATGCCATGCACCAGAACCTGCTGCAGCACACCATGAACCAGATGCAACTGGAACCCATGGCACCGCCCAGCTGGTCGGAGGAGCCGGGTGTGTAGGCAGTTGTTGGATACTGCAAGCCTGGTTTTTTGTGATGAGCTTCCCAGAGTAGAAACGAGATAGCTGTAGATCTTTGCCTTGGTAGAGTTGTGAAGACTCATTTGTACTCATCATTAATGCCACTCGCCAGGTTCAGACATTGTAAGCAAGTGTGGCGCATAGTCCGCTTGGTGTGGCTGCAAAGTATAACACTCCTGCGTTTTACAAAAACCGGCAAAATTGAAAAATGTAGACTGTTCTAACTTCTAAATCGAAGCTCTCCTGAAACTGAAAGGTTGCGCCCACACACACACACACACGCATGCACGTGCACGCACAAACACACACACACGCACGCACGCACGCACGCACACGCGCACGCACACACACACACACACACACACACACACACGTGTCTGCATCACAGGGCAGTCCTTGGAATTTCCATGGCTAATGTTAAGCCGCATGCACATGCACGTTGGGTCTGTGGAACATCGCTATGGCACGTGGCTTCGGTCTTTCTTTCATCCAATGTGGAGTACACGATGTCACCACTGCCAAGTGCTCTAAGAAGCAAAATGGAAAAGAGCAAGCAAAAAAGGCAAAGCTTTCACTCAAGTGTGCTGTGCTCACTCTCCCTGGGGCACTTATTCAGGGCATGCAAGGGAGCTGCACTGCTTGTGGATGCAAGTCCACTCCATTGGGGTTCAGGTCTTTTTTGGCAGTGAAGCTGTTCTCATGGACACGTGGCAACGAGACAGTTAAACTTTTGAACTTTTCCAATGTGAGAAATGCAACATGATATGTAAGCATGTTGTAAGCATGTAAGCAGATATATTTCATATGTGTAAGCATGTTTAGTCCATAATTATGTGCAGCAGATGTTCTGTTCCTTCCTTTTTCTCCAATTCCTAATTCTAGTCTTAGCTTTTTGGGTTGGACCAGTGTGTTTAGCCGGTCAATCTACTGGCAGATCCTAAGTACATAGATCCTACTTAGGATCTGCCAGTAGATTGACCAGGTAGATTGACCAGGCAGATTGACTGGCTAACCATGCTGGTCAACCCAAAAAGCTAAGAACAGATCTGCTGCACATAATTATGGACTAAACATGCCATTATCATTGGGTTCAAGGTTCTTTTCTTTTAAAGAAAACCTGATATTCACTAGCTGTCGCCAGCAGTGATTTGCAATAGGTAACAAGCACTGGAAGTGGTAAGGGAATAAGTACTTGGAGCAGGTAGTGGCTGCAGACCTCAAGTAACTACAATAAGAATGGGGTGGAGTGAATTTTGAAGGTATTATCTCGAATGGCATTTATAAGGGGTAGAAAACCAGGAGGCTTACGAAAGGGATTCAACCTAAATTGAAGGATGACTCGACGAGCCACGAGTGTAGAAGCTAGCATATTCTAGAAAGCAAAAGTTACTATGGTTTTAGTGTACAGCAATTATTCATTGCACTGTTGGCACAGGTGTTTCTGGCATTTTTCTAGTTAAATTCTAACATGTACAGCTTAGTCTGGCGTGATGTTTCTAGATGTCATAGCTGCTGGGCTGGTTTCTTTGTTAGTGGGGCTTGTGTTGATTTGTATGGGGTGTGCTAAAAATTCTGAACAAGACATTTTTTAGACATTCATAGAAAGCAAATATGATTGACCTATTACACTTGATAGCTCTGTCAAACCTCAAGATATGTGGTGCCATTTCACAGCTGTCACTGTCACTGGGAAAATAAAAATTATGTATGCATGTTGTGTGCATGTATGCAGTGAAGTTACAAGTTACTTGCTGACTGTCTCAGCTAATGATCACACTTTTTTTTTTTCCCAGAGAGTGCACCCAGTACAAGGTCATCGTCACCGACCGACATGTAAGTGTACGGGCTGCCCTTCTGCAAGCCATAAAAGTTTATAATTGTAAAGGATACCTCATTTATTTGCCTATTAAGAGACAAAATCATGCAAGTTTATGTGAAACTTCATTATAATGAGTGTGGATGTAACAAATTACAAGGTCTAACAAAGTAAATCTAAAAATGATTGTTGCTGATATTGACACATCAGAAAGGCATTCTTGTTTAGCTAAGGTAACTGCAACCGCACACGGGATAGACAAAGCTAACCGCTTCGTGTTGTCTGTGTCCAGTGTGCATTTTCAGTTACCTTTGCTTATAGTCACCAACTGACCTACACTCTTCCTAAGGCATTCTTGTGTTGTATGCAATATTGTTAAAATTTGTTCTTTCGCTGGACTGTCTTCCAACCCACTGAATCACTAATTGAGCAATTCCCTTGGTCTTTTTCCATGTGCTGGTGACTTTCGGCCTTCTCTATTTAATGATGAAATTTTTGCTGTACTTCATGGCAGTGTACCTCTGTGTGGTATTGCAGTTTGCGTATTCGTTCACTTTGTTTGAATTGTTTAATACATTCCAATTCGTAAAACATACTTTTAAAAGTCTGTGTGTTCTGTACCAAGCAGTGAATAGTTCTTTGCAAGATGTATGTACTTAAAAAAAAATGGGTTTATAGGTGCAGCGTTTAAAAACTAAACTTCAGACATCAGCCTAGCTTTGTTTTCGTCGTTGCATTGGAATGCTATCATCATCGTAGTACGTGCAACATTTCAAAAACATGCATTATTAATACAAATAACATTAACAAAGGTTCTTCTTCATTTTTCCTGTTTTGCCAACAGGTCAACATCAGATGCTCAATCGCAGTGCACGACAGCAACATTTGCAAGGAGTAAAGTGAGTAGAATGCCATTGTACTATTTTAGTAGGCATTGAACGTAATAACTGTCTGGAATGTAGTACGCATACGTTGAGGAAACAGGCACTAAAGTTGTATGGATGTGGCTTTGACGATCATTTATCCTAAACCTCTGTTGTGTAACAACGCATTCTTTTGTATGAACAAGCTCTGCCTCGTGCACCTGAAGGCCACACATGAGGAATGATGTTTCGTGGCTTGCCCGTTGTCGTAGGATTGGTCATAGCTTTTTGGGTTGACCAGCATGATTAGCTGGTCAATCTACTGGCAGATCCTAAGTAGATAGAAAATTGCCATTGGGTTCAAGGTCCTTCTAAAAAACAACCTGATATTCGCTAGCTGTCGCCAATAGTGATTTGCGATAGGTAGCAAGACACTGGAAGTGGTAAGGGAATAAGTGCTTGGAGGAGGTATTGGCTGTAGACCTCAAGTAAATACAATAAGAATGGGGTGGAGTGCATTTTGAAGGTATTTTCGAATGGCAGCTTACGTGGTAGAAGCCAGGAGGCTTACGAAAAGGGTTCAACCTAAATTGACGATGACTTGGCGGAGCCATTAAAAGGAAATTCATAGGTGTAACGTTAAGGGGCAAAAATAGTGTTTCATGGAACAAATGCCTATTAATGACATCTTGGTTGAAATTGAAGAAATTTACGGGCCATGTAGTGACTAGCAAGACAACCGCTAGCCATTAAGAGCAAGACTGTATTCCAAGAGGAGGTAAGCATGGCAAAGGGATGCAGAAAGTGAGGTGGGCAGATGAGATTAAATATTTCGACGGGATAATGTGGTCGTAGCAAGCACTGGACCGGGCTAAATGGAGAAACACGGTAGAAGCCTTTGCCTTGCAGTGGGCATAGTCAGGCTGATGAAGACTGCTCTATGCAGGCACGTCGCAAGACAGCCACTCCTCAAGAGCTCCTCTACTACAGACCCGCGCCAATGGATGCATCCCTTCCATCACTCTCGGGCGTTGCGGAGGACACTGGCAGCGACATGGCATCATCTGTCATGACCTCATCTGCCATGACTGCATCAGTGTTTGGCGACATTTCAGATGCTATGATCATGTCTCATCCTGACAGTGGCTGCCTCAACCTGGGAGTGGATGCAAATCTCCAGCGGGTGCTCAGTGCGCCAGGATCTCTAAAGTAAGTCCTTCCGAAACTTTGCTTTCCCACATTTTGCAGTGTAATTGTGATGCTTAAGCCCTGCTTTGTGTGGCTTCTGAACTGTGCTTTGGTGCTCGGAGATGGCTATAGCTTCTCTGCTTCGTTGCACTTCTGCTTTGGAACTCAAGCCTTTACATTAACAATGCTTCGCACTAACTTTTTCGTGTGCTTGGGCACTGGCTTGGATGAGTGATGTTCATATGATCCTTCAATGAACCTGCCACCATATTATCGGAGGCCTTAAAGAGCATGTGCAGGATTAGGATTTGGGCTGGAGAATTCTAGAAGTCATTGGAGTGAAACTTCACTTGAACAGAACAGGCATGGCTGTTTTGGTAGCTGAAGTAAAATAGTATCAATGCCCTGATAAATATGTTTTATGTGCACTGTTTGATAAGGTGCCATGTTGTTCATTTAGTACAAATGTGCACTTAGAATAAATGCTACAATTAAGGCTGTACTTATTTGAATTTCCTGTCTTACAGCTATCATTGTCTTATACTTGCAATCAACTACCCTCCACGGTGGTCTAGTGGTTTAGGTGCTCGACTGCTGACCCGCAGGTCGTGGGATCGAATCCCGGCTGCCGCCGCTGCATTTTCGATGGAGGCGAAAATGTTCGAGGCCCGTGTACTTAGATATGGGTGCACATTAAAGAACACCAGGTGGTCTAAATTTCCAGAGCCATCCACTATGGCGTCTCTCATAATCGTATCGTGGTTTTGGGACGTCAAAACCCCATCAATTATTGGAATTGAACCAAGTGAAATGACTCGTGGACTAGCAGACTACAAACAGGTGTAACTTTAATAGTTAAATTGCAGTAGCGACATTGCAAAGACTTCAAGAGCCTTGCATTTTTCATAGGATTGTTTTAAGGGCAGTGTAAAAAAAAACTTGCTACCTTGACAATTACATTTACTAAAATGAAATGAAATGCAACTGAGATTCTATGCGAGGCTTTGATTAGCCATTAGAGCACAAGAAGGGCATGTTGCGCTTTTGTAACACGGCTCTGTCGCTGCCTCTAAATGCAGAGAAGTGGGCGTTGACCCAATGCCACCTCCGCGTGGTATGCCCGGACTTCGCCGCCCCAAGCCTATCACCAAGCACCTGCCTCTCGAGCTCTCTCCTATGCTGAGGAGAAAGTTCTCAAACACTAACAGTAACCGCCACTTGCAAAAGTAGGTGGCACTCCTCCCTTCCGACCCAGACTGCATCGCCCGTTTGCCCTAAATGCATCTTACATGCGTGTAACAAGGACGCTAAAATGCATGCACTTTTTATATATGCCTGCATGTTTTACTCAATGAGCTGATGTACTCATTTTTATTTAGACAATGGCGTAAGTGATTTTGGTAAATAAAAGTGCATGAAGATTTTTGCAATAAGTTGTGTTCGCTGTGTGAAACCTGCAAGCAAATGCTGAACTGCAAAGCGCATGTGCTTTTTTGAGCTGATTGCTATCGGACATTGGCGCGCTTTCTTTGGGATGCACATGCTGGTATTGTGCTGTGCTTGTACTTTTGCTCATTCTTCATGCCTATCTAGACAGCAAGAGCGTGTCATACAATGTTCAATTTTTCTTCGGCTGTTGCACTTCCTGATAACTGCTTGCAACGGATTGCTTTTTTTCAAAGAATCTTGCTGTTTCCGCTGTTGGTAATATTTATTAACTTGTTAAAATTTTATGGAACCCTGCATGAATAAGCTGTGCTTCGCTGGCATATCATTTGCGATTAAAACAATGCCATAGTGTTGCGATGCTAAGCATGATTTCTACCTTAGACTTTTAGCGCTAGTCAATGCATGGGGAAGAATTTTTACATGTATATGATGAGCACTAGTTGTTGTCTGTTTGAGCTATACCACAGATTTTGTTTTGTTATATGTAATTTGCATTGCGAAAATTTAATTTTTCTAAATGCGATCTCAAGTGTTGTTTTAATATAAAGTTCTATTTGTATGAGCTTCTAGTCTTGCAGCTATAATGTGTTTTACTTTTAATCAGCTAAATTGAACTTAATGAAATGGCTTATTTACAAGTAAACTGCAAGAGGTTAGCTTTTAATGGTTAGATTGCAGTAGTGACATCGCAAGGGCGTCAGGACCCTTGCATTTGTTTTCAAAGTAGTATGCATCACAGGCTGCCTATAAAAACCATCTTGAAAACAGCACAACACGTGATTTTCAATTTTTGATGGAGGCGAAAATGCTAGAAGCCAGTGTACTTAGATTTAAGTGCACGTTAAAGAACCCCAGGTGTTTGGAAGTTCTGGAGCCCTTCCGCTACGGCGTCTCTCATAATCATATCGTCGTTTTGGGACGTTAAACCCCAACAATCATTAAAATGCTGTTTTCAAGGATGAATACCAACGAACTTGCCCCAAATCTGTTCTAAATATAAAAACCACCAGTATTTGTTAACAAGCTAAAGCTAATATGCTAAGACACGTAACATTGCCTACATTAGAGCTGTCATGACAATTATTGGATTACAATTTATAGGCCGAGGTGTGAAAATTGTTTCTGCATGCATTTCCAGGGTTGTTGATGTCTTTTTCAGTAGTGTTAATGCTTCAGTTGTGAATAAACGTGGGTTTTCATTTCACTTGATATTGATGCAACTGTCTTAAGTGTCATAGTTTTGCCATTTCTCTGCAAGGCAAAAGGCTTAATTTGTCTGTGATAGCTTGCAAGGAACCTAGTTTAAGAATAGGGAGCGACCTTTCTCCTTCTTGCTTGACTTAAAAGTTGTCCGAAAAAGTCTCTGGTGCCAGTGTTTTGAGACTGGATTTGCCTTTAAAGTGTCCCTGTCTTGAAACGTTAAATTAGCACCTTCCTTGTGCATATACTTCTAAGTCTTTTCAAGCCTCGGTTTCTTCCCCTGCGCTTGTCTTGTTTTGATTGCTTGAATGTGTGTTTGAAATGTCCCAGTCCCAAGCTAACCTTGTCTTACTTGTGTGTGGCATAGTCTGCTTAAAAGCATATAACATTCAGTGGTGTTAATTCAGCTAATTAATAATACATTAAGGCTGTTGTGATACCAGTGCATTGCATTCACTTTTGCTCTCCTGCAAGCTCTACATATACTTGCCTGTAACATAAAGGAAATTCTGAAATGATCTTACAAGACTAGATCAATGAAATACTCAGATGTATTAAGAGCCATGACCGCTGTGGAACGCTGCTGGTGTTTCAGCATGGTCATGTCTGTGCAGTGCACCATGAGCCACGGCCAGGCCAGAGAGGAGGCACAACGTGTTCGTGTGCGCATGCATGCGCGCATGCATAGCTAGTCTCTTTAGCCCGGCCATCAATAGTCTTGCAGAGCGGGAAAGTCTGCGTGGACATGAAGTTACGCCTAATCATGCAACAAGGCTTCCCAATGTGAATGCACCTTTAAAGTTGTGTCTTTGCCAAAAACAATGCCTCATTAACTTGCAGTTTAGACGTGTGCATTACAGTAAAATCTCGGTGATGCGCTTCTCAAAGGTGAGCAAAAATATTCGCATCGACCAAAACTTCGTATTGCTAAAAAACTAGCAAAATCCACCGATGCAGCAGTTTAGGCACGTTGGTAATCCATCTTGAAAACTAAAAGTGCATGTAGAGCACGGACAAAATGGACACACACGCACGTACACACACACATACTTTTGGCCCATTAGACAAAATGAAATTGGGCCGTGGAATTTTATGAATTCGTATCAGCCAAGTTCGTATTGCAGAGATTCTACTGCATTTAGCGGCACCATGTGTTTACTCATTGGGAATGACTTCGGCAAGCACTAAAGCACCGTAAATATTTGATTGAAGGATGCTGCTTTCCAACAAAATGCAGCAGCAGAGAACACCCTGCCCTAAATTGAAGGAACCAGGGACAGTGCTTAAATTGTTTTGCGAAAATGTGTAGTGTATTATTTGTCATGTGTCAGCAGGAATTGCTACAGCCACCAATTTTTGTGCTGTGGTTACAATGGGAATTGTCAGCTGTGGCTTTGCTTTGATTCGGTGAATTGTGCTCGATGATGGCAAAGTTCGTGGAAGCCATCTTCCAGTAATTTCAGTCTGCATGCTGTGTTGGACGGCCACTGCAGTGAGCAAGTTTAATGGCCAGTCAGTTTCCAACCCGTTATTGACGGAAATTGTCTTCTCAGTACTGTAAGCGCATCACTCCACCTGCACTATGAAGAGTTTTGTTGCTATGGGTACCTATCAACAATGCATATGCATTTTGATACTTTATGAATAGAAACTTTTGTTTTATCCATAACCAAAAGATATGTCCATCGGAATATTTTTTTCACAGTGAAGTTCTATATGGCTAGGCGAAACCAAAATTTGTCCATCCTGTGTGTTAAAAAACTCGTAGTGCGTATGTGCCACAGAAATTGGGCGAACCCCACCAATCGCCACGGGTCTGATAAATGTTAAGAAGATACAAGGGCGGCAAACACAAATTAAGATCTCTGGACATATACTGGCATGTAGCAAACATACTTGAAAACTATTTGCTGCGTTCTTTGCATACGTGATTAAACTGTTACAAGATTAGACTATCTCGTGCAAGACGTTGACAGCCACTAAGGTCAACTGAAAATGTTGCATCTTTTTGAGGCTTATTCAGGTGTTCAAATTTTCCGTACAAGTTGCCAATGGATAGTGTGCCATTCAGCCATAGCGTGGTCTTTACTCTTGTCAAAGTGACGTTTACTTCGGTGCAACCCTTCTGCAATACAAAGAAAATTTCGGCAGCTGCTGTCCTGTATGGCAAAATCGGCACAATTTTACTCCACTTGCCAAAATGGCAGTTATCTACATTGCAGATCGGTCTTCGCTGCCATGAAAACTGTCAGAAGCCATACAAGGGGATGACAAGGTTGGCCTGTGAAGGGACAACTGTTTGTCTGCCTCCACGCTCTGGTCACATGCTTGTTTTGCTATGCATAAATTTTTATTCAGAGATGCTGGCATTGATGCCACACCACCACCATCGCCCCCTGTAAATCGGAAGGTGAGGGACAACAATGTCTTCTCAAGACTCACCAGCACCTCCACGAATCCATTAGTCAAGCCAGACAGGTATTTTCTTGCTATTTTTGGTTTTCATTACACAGTGCTTCCTAAACACTCGCATGCTGTTGCATAGAAATACCTATACCATTACCCTTATTACCCCACTGGGCGTGTTGCATTCATTCCTTTAACCATTAACTTGCATTGACTTGAGTAATTATGTAATATGTCCCGGGTATGAAGTTAGATGTATACCAAATAGTGTGCAAGAGATTGATAATTATTGCAGTCTGCTTCTAGGAAAATTCTGGTTTTTCTACACCACTGTGCAGTCAGTGGTGTCATCAGTTGCGCTCATCTGTTGTCCAGCCCTGCTATATGCTGAAGGCAGCATCTAAGTAGAAATGTGGTTTATGCAGTATCTACGACTACATTTGAAGGCAGTTAAGTTCCTAAGTGGTATTTGGTTCTCTGCAGGTTAAGTGACATTTATTGTGAGATCTTTGGACTTGACCATAAGACAGGCCATTGTATTGAATTGACTGCTTGGTCAGTGTATGCAAGTAGATTATATATTTTTTACTCTGCTTCATCTGAGCCACACCATTGAAATTGAGATGCAACTCAATTTCTCAAACATACTTGAAAACTGCTATGTGCTGTGTTCGATGCATGTAAGATAACTGTTAGAAGATTAGACAATCTTGTCCAACTGCATCTCTATAGCTCTTTCTCTCCTCAAGCAGTGGATAGGAAGCTAAGCAACTTTACAAGAAAGAGCATAAAAGGGAATGAAACGTTCACAAAAAACAGCCATGCAAGGGAGTGTGCCTCGGTGTCGCCGCATTTTCAGAAAATTGTGCAGACTCGTACGCTGTCAATTTTTATGAAAGGGAACATGCGAGCGCGTGGCCTGGGCGCTCCGCTGGCTACTTGCAGCGCGTTCAAGCGGGAGCGAGAGCAACCACATCCTCTTTTCGCGTCATCCTATTGGGGAACTGAGCACACCGTGTAGTTGCCCCCCCCCCCCCCTTTTTTTTTACGTATACGCCAACTTGCTTGGCTCTTTTCAATCTTTGCTCGACGTGCCATAATTTGCCTAAAATTCGAGCTTGTCAGTGCACAGAGGCTGTACTGCTACTATGCCTGTACAAAGCTTTCACACATTGTTCTGCAACATCGGATATTTTATGTGTGTTGGACGCAGAGGCGTAATCAGTGCGTTTGAGGGAAAGCCAGGCTATTCACGGAGCTCCCCGCTGGTCTGCACGCACGTGGCAGAGGGCCACAGCAAGGCTGTCCTCTCCCTGGCTGTCACAGACGACGTCCTGTTCAGTGCTTCAAAAGGTGCGTGTCTGAAAATCTGTTCGGATTTGATAGCACATACTCCACAGATTTCTAAAAACAATAATGCTTACGTCTATCACAAGTGCAAGTTGGTAGCAAGTTATAGTACTGCGTACACAGCCTCAGTCACGGCGTTGTGTACATAAGAACGTACAGTTTTGCATAGTGCTCAAAAAGCACCCACTTGGGGCATTCTTATGGAGCATAGCTACTGTAAAAGCACTCCCTTGGGGTGCTTTTACGTTTGCATTGCCATTACTGAAGCTGTTTGCAGTGCTAAAACTCGCTAGAGACAAACCACATATTTGCTATAAAACCTTTGCTGCATTCCTTTGTTCAGTTTCCTGCATTAACTTTGTTTTCAGTAAACAGTATCGTATACCATCAGTGTTTAATCTGCAAAAATTTAATCTGCAAGCGGTCAACCTGGTCAGTAATAGTACTTTAAATTGTTCATAATTACTGCAAACAGTACTGCTGTTCATAGATTACGCTGCACAAATTCAAGCTTCAAAACTAAGTATGCACTGCTTTGGTGGTTTAAGTTCATTAACAACTAAACTGCTTGTTGCATAGCTGTACTGCTTCTCAAACTACTTTCTTCGTCATTATGATGCGGCTAGACTTAAAAGCTGAATCTGCAGTTGTATAGCATGTTTGATAACATTTGTGAACTAACATTGTTAAGTACTAACAACTAACATTGTTAAGTACAATGTTAAGCCGAGTGTGGTAGATTATCTGCTGTGGAAGGCAAATGTTCGAATGCAACTATGCATTTGAAAAAATGTAAAACTCTGAAGCATTTTAGTTAAGTTAAACTGGGATTAGTCTTGATGCTAAAGTGCCACAGCATTCACATTTCTTGAAGTTGTGCTCTTATGTCTGGCCATTATGATGCTTCTATTGCAGGTACAGCCGTCATCTTTATGAAAGGGAACATTCAAATGCGTGGCAGATAATCTTGAAGCTCACATTAGGCCAGTGCCGCAGTGGGATGTAAAATGAAAAGGAGAGAGCGATGCCATTCTTTCTATTGCCCACACCTCTTGTTGCAAAATCAGTTATGCTTTTTGTTTGCCCTGAATGCTTCCGAAGTTGCTATAATAATCATTATTGAAAATGATCCTCTTTTGCTGAAATGTCCCAACAAAAGATAGATACCAAAAGAAATTGTAAAAACTGTACACATGTCACGGGAGTGTAGGCAGTAGAAGAAAGGACACCGCTCTTTTATTTTCACATCGCCATTGTGCCGGGCCACATGTTGGCTTCGAGGCTCTCTACCACGCGTTCGAGTGTTCCCTTTAATGAAAATGACGGCTGTAACTGTAATTCAAGGCTTTCAGAACTGCAGTCTTTGTCACTGCCAAGGTAGGCCTCAAAGCAGGGAACTTTGTTTGCCCACAGATCGCACAGTGAAGGTCTGGAACTTGCACACGGGTCAGGAGATTCACTGCTTGCGAGGCCATGCAGACAATGTGGTGGCCGTGCGCTACTGCGAGTACCAGCGCCTTACCTATACTGTTTCCACGGCCTTCATCAAAGTGTGGGACGTGCGAGAAAGCCCTGCCAAGTGCATCCGCACCCTATTGTGAGTACGAGCTGTTGCTGCACACCTTCCTTCCATCTGTATCAATGTCCAATAATTTGTCTCTTTTAAATGTGCACGTGCATAACTGCCGGAAACCTCCTATGCAATGACTCCTTAATGCTAATGCATCTCTCGTGCATTTGTTGCTAAGCTTACATACTTCTTTTTTTTTCTTCATATACAGAGGTATTGACAAGCAGTATGAATATGTGTTGCCTTGCTTGCATTGTTCAAGGCATCCTAGCATTCCAGATAACGTAAAAATTGACAGCTGCTAGAAAAAAGCAAATGTATGGCGTCTGTATCGGCTAACTTGGCTCTTGCTATTTTTCTATTGGTAGCATTAGACCTCAAGCCAATTAATTTGCCTCTGTGGGTAATAAACCGTAGCAGACTCATTACTCAGTAAGTGGTCCCTCTTCAGGCTTCCTACGAAAAATTCTAAAGTGGTTTGAAGAGTTCAACTCCTTATGGATAATATTTTCGTTGAGTCTTGTGTTGTGTAAAAGCAGCAACTATGGTATGGCATTTCTTTGTAAGCATATACGTATAGTATAGCCATGCAAAAAGTGCATGTGGTGATAAAGGTGCAGTTAAATTCCACAGGATTTTATCCACCATCTTCGACCACCACTGCATTGTATTGTCTGAGCCAGACAACCTTTTATTTCGTGACATTTTTGCACTGGTTCATGTAACCACTTGCCAATAACCAATATGAGACATTAAGTTCTCTCTTTTATTGCTTCCAGCTCTTCAGGCCAATGCAGCAGTGGGCCTGTTGTCGCTGAGTCGGCATCTCGTAGCCTCCAGATTCCACAAGGGGAAACGCGCATCCATACCATTGAGTTGAGCCCATATGGAAACCTGCTCTTCTCTGCTGCCTCGAACATCGTTCGCATTTGGGACATTCGCAAGTGAGCAGTCCCTTGTAATTTTAAGACATGTCAGTTGGGCAGGACTGAACATGACTGTGCAATGAAACAAATTACATTTACTGCATTGTACCAAACAGTTCATTGTATATCCTCTAGGTTCGTATGACAATTTCAGGTGAAATCACTATTGTCCAGTGACTGACAACTGTTAGCTGCATGTGACTGCACAGTGTAGTCTTGCATAGTTTTTGAGAAGCTTCTGTCTAGTACTTTGGTCTGTTCTTGTTGAAACCTTCTCGTTGTTCTTGTTGATGCCAGTGGGCAACATGAGAATTTTGTTACACAAAAGTGGCACATCCATGAGAATTTTGTTGCACAAAAGCAGCACATAATTTCCTTCATTTCAGTAAAAAGTGATAATTGTGTACCATAGTGATTCATTGTTTTTAGACGACCACAGAAAGGGTGAGCAATCTAAACCTACCGTTGCCTGAGCAATTTGATTCAACTTTAAATACTTTACCATAGTATTTATTGCGATTCAAGACTATGATTTAATCTTCATCTGGCACTTGCATCAAATCTGTTCAAGCACTTGAAGCTACACAACCTTGTATATAGCAGAAAATGTGCAAGCTCGAGATGGAATAGTGATGTGGGGTGAACCCTTTGCATTCATTTGCTTCCTCCTGGCCTTCTTGAGTGACAGAACACCTTCTGCAGTGCTAAGGTAGACTCAATGTGGCAGTGTTCAGTCGTGACATCATATAGGCAATGTAGATGCCACAGACAGGCAATACCAGGTTGGTGATACACTGCCACTTTTTGTATGTAACGCAGTTTTTGGACGTAACAAATGTAATTGAAAGCAGAGACATGTGACACTATCAAAATTGCAGTGCCAGTGCTTGAAATCGTGGGGTGTAATGAGCAAGTCAAGGTTCTGCTGTGCATGAACCATCTTCAAAGAATTTTTTTTTTTCCTTTATATCTTCAGGTTTGCCTGTGTTGGCAAGCTGGCAGGTGGACACCAGGCAGTGGTGATGTGCATGGCAGTGGACGAAGTGGATAATGAATCCAGCCTTGTGATCACAGGCTCCAAGGACCACTACATTAAGGTTAGCAGCACGCTCAGTAGCAAATTCCTCTCTTCATTGCAACTTGTTCAACAGGTTTAATGAATGCCATTTGTGTACCTTTTTAATTTTTTCTTGTGCTGTTTTATATATGGGCAACAATGCGCCATTGGGCTCCTGAGTATAACTGCATGCTTAAAAGCTTATTTCACGCCTTTTTCTTGCAAGTTTGGCATAAGTCTGCCTGGGTGTATTTACAGCATTGTGTTGCTCTGTACCTGGTGCAAGCCAGCTCCTGTGCATCAGAAACGGTCATTCGGTGCCAGAAACGCGTGCGGTGTGATGCCACAATCTAGTGGCACAAGGTGCCCAGTACCAGTTGTCACCAGATCAATCCTGCATAAACTTCATATTCATTTACACTGTGTTCTCGGGGACATTTTGACAGCGCAGGAAGTTTTCTATACAACACTAGCTTAAGCATGTGCTTATTTGTGGTACATTACCATGGTTAATCTTTGTGTGCCTTTCTTGTGCGTTGCAGGTGTTCGAAATCCCCGAGAGTGGGAGTGGGGTCTTCACCCCCAAGGTGAACCTGGAGCCGCCCCACTACGACGGGATCCAGAGCCTTGCTGTCTACAATGAGTACCTCTTCTCTGGGTCACGCGACAGGTGCATCAAGAAGTGGGACCTTGCCAATCGATGCCACATCACGGTATGCCCTATCAATTATTTGCTACAGTTTAACAATAAAGAAATTTCAGTCTAAATTTGTAATATGAAGTGATTGGCGTAACTATGAATTGCAGCACACAAATGCACAAATGTATGGACTGGCCAAGAAACCTTGCCCGTTTCCTTTTACCTCATTTCGTGCGCATAAATTTTGTATACATATACGTCTGACTAAACCAAACTTCTCGGTAACATGATTAACCCTCTAGCTGGTCTCAAAACAGCAGTGCTGGTAACTGCCTATTTTTCTTAAAAGTAGCATTTGCTTATTCTGTGCACCTTGGTGGTTAGCATATGACTATTTTTCTGCTCCTAATCTCGGATTATGCCAAACGCTTGTGTACTTAGTAGCGAATTGCTTGCCTGAGCAGTAGTGGCTATCGGTCCTGCAGTAGCCCACAGTGTGGAGTAATCTTCATGAAGGTGAATGACAATCTTTCCCCTTCGTGAGCAGTAGTATCGAAGTATATTGCCATCCGCGTTTCAATTTTGCTGTATTTGGTTTACGCCCACAAAGATTGTGAGCAATGCTCGGCGCACACCGCACCTCAGTGTTCGAGAAGCTTCACAATTGTAGTAGATCGTTTTGTTGAGATTACGTGCAAGACGCGAACATTCAAGCTTATTCCAGAGCTCATGCGACCACCAGTGATTAGGCAGGAAAGTTCGATGCATCATGTATAAAAGACAATGCGTCCCAACGATGATCAGTTATTCTACGACAGACGCTCTGTTCGCCGATATCAGTGTACAGCGTGCATTGCTTGCTGTAATTTGACTTTGTTTCCCAGCCACAAGTTTGGCCAAATAAAAAGTTGCACCTTGAAGAAGCAGACTGTTGCCCACGTCCACGTCGCGACCCTGTGATAATATTAAAAAGTTTTATTTGAAACTTGTAATTTGGAGGAGGGGCTGCTCTGTCTAGAGCAAGGCTTTTTGTGGCTCAAAATTTCATTTGAGTAACACTTCTGTTGGGACTAGTTGGTACATAGCATTTAAGGTGAAAACTTCAGTGCAAACCAGGACTGACCACAAAGAATAGAAGAGACAAGCACTGGCGCTAACTGCTTTATTCTTCTCGCAACAACGCATATAAATGCCACAACCACGAAACCTTGCATGCGCACTTGTACCAAGACATATTGCATACGTAATAACAGATTTCTAACGAAGATGCGCACGCATGAATTCATATTTATTTTCATATTCGCCACTCTTCTTGAATGCAAACATGCATATACATGGACCTATGCAGCTATGTGTGGATTGGAGTTTCTCTTTTGGCATTCGTGAATGCTTTGAGGAGAGTATAAATACTTCACAATGCTTTACAGGAAAGCAAGTTTATAATGACTGTGCAGCAGGGCAACTATCTAAATATTGTAAAACATTCTGCTGCTCCTGCCAGCTGCCTCCAAAAAGAAAAAAAAATTACGGCGGCAAACTTTTTTGCCCAACATAACTGCCTTGTGTGCAACACTTATGACGGGATGCCTTTCCCATGAGCGTATATTCGCTTGCACTGCCATAATCCGCCTTTTCACGATGCCATGCCTCATGCACCCATCCATTAGCGGTAGTCGCGAAACATCTCTCCACCCGAGGCTTCTGTTCTGGCAATACTGGTTGTCATGGCCCCTAGCAGAGCGAGAAGGCTGCGCAGAAAAATGCAAAAGGTGGATTTCCTCCACGAATGTGTGTACAAAGATAATTAGGTGTCTGTTGGCTGGAAGGTGGTTGGGCCTGCAAATTTAAGTATATGAGCAGGCCTGTTTGATGACGTACAGATTTTCCTTCTGCACCGCGACATAAATAGAACATGTCAAACAAGTTCTAACCATTTGAAATGTGCATATATTGGTGGTGTCGAGCTGGTAGTTCTCATGTCGGACCAATCTCTCGCAGATCACTCATGGAGCCTTTAAAGATTGCTCCAGGATGACTTCCCAATTCTTTTGCAGTCGCTGAACCAAGCCCACAAGAATTGGATCTGCGCACTTGCATTCATGCACAATGGCAGTGCCCCGCCTGTGTTGCTGAGTGGCTGTCGCGATGGCCTGCTGAAGATGTGGAACACCGAAAACTGCTCGCTTGTTGGCGAGCTTAAGGCGCACGGCTCCACCATCAATGCCATTGCCACAAACTCGTCCTGTGTCTTCACGGCGTCCAGGTAAGGGTCCACATTTCTTAAATTGGTCGGTTGAAATCCTTTTATCCCTTAGCCTGTCATCTGCCTGTCCTGTATTTCAGGCACTCCAATGTTTTCATCCTAATTGGCTGGTGCAATGCAGGTGCTGTTGTACCAGAGCATATGTTGCAGTTGATCATACTAGTAGTACACAAGATCAGGATTCTAGGTCAATGTCCAAAATGATTCTGTCATGCTGCTTGGAAAAGAACCAGCAGCACATGCGCAGCTGCAGCCACTGTTGAGTGGTTCCCCAGGAACCCATGGTAACACTCTGTGGAATGCCACCACTGCTGCGTTCAGAAGACTTGCTGTGCATGCACATTCTAAGCAATCAGTGGAGACTGTCCGCACAGTCTTCGTTAGTCTATTGGCTGGAGTGTGAGCAGCCGAGATGAATTGTAGCAGCATCATACTGAATGATTACTGATCATTTATTTTCATAACCTACTACCTTTCGATTACATTTGCTGCACAAGCGTTCACCAGTGGTGGTGCTCTGCAGTGCTACCACAGACATCTCTATTCCCTCACAGTGGCAGTGCCTGCACATTGAAAGCACACTGACTCTATGAAACCAGAGTTGCCATAATTTATGTACTTAAACTTGCTGGAGCAAAGTTCTATATGTGTGTAGTTCAGCAATCTATTTGCTCGGTGATCACTATAGTAATAACTAAAATAACATTCCATGTCTGTATGAATACTTTACATGACCCAAAACAAAATGTTTATATATAGCTTTCATGTGGACATAGCTGCTCTTGCATAGTTATGAGACTTGAAAACTGCATTAAATTTTTCTCTTTAAATGCTTTAAAATGTGTTCAATTGCACTGAAATTAATTTCTCGGGTCCAGATTTTTGTCACTGTTCAATGTGGCTTCCACTCTGTGGTGTATGCAACTTTGCAGCAACAGCGACATTAAGATATGGCGAACACCGGGCTACTATCTTGAAGCAGAGATGTGCTCCGAAGATGCCGAGGGCAACAGCACGAAGTTTGGGCCTGGGACAGGATAGGTGGCCTGCGGTCCATCGATTGCCTAACAATAACTTCCACTTCCTGTCCCAGTTTACTTTTGCTTATACATCCCGCATGAAGGTGGCCAACCTGCACCAGTTCTGTTTAATTTTTCACATTATGGATGAGCAATCCTTGCCTTTGTTTGCATTATTTTGTGCATTATGCGCGTAAACTGGTTCGAAAATGCAGCACATTCGCATAGCGTCTTGTCAAATCTGATTTATAATTCAGTTTACTGCTGTAATGCAATAATCTTCCTTTGCTGTTACATTGGTCTCTTTTTTTAGTGTCTGTAATAAATATTTCATAAAAGATGCATAACATAAATAAAATTTTGATTGTTCCTAAGCATTGTGCAAACATTGGCAGTCTGTTTAGGACTATAAACCATAGGAGTCAAATGTCTCAAAACTGTAGCTATATACATTGTAAATGTAAACTGTGGCGAAATAGGAAAGCTTATTCAAATGTTCCCAGGGCAGCACTCCAACACGTTCGAACTCCTTATATGCCCAGCATAGCAGGCTTTTTTTTGCTTCTTGCACTGCAAAAAGTTGGTTGTATGAGCGTTTATTTCTCATGCTATTATCCTTACTTTCGACATTTCGCTTATATACCCCAAACTTCACTGCTAATTTAGTTTGAGTTTCCGTCATTGTGGAAGAAACTGGCCCTCCAGTCTTTTCAGTTTGTCTTTCGTTTTGCCATTGCAATCCTGCCAGCATGTTTAACCACAACAATGTGCTTCCTTTCCATCCCTGCCACGCCCACTCCTCCCCATCCCTGTGTGTGCCACTATCGTCAATTTGCTGTTATCATCGACTCTGTCCAGCGACAACACCGTGCGGGTTTGGCAAGTGCGGAACAGCCTAGAAATTTCTCCAGACCTCCCCGACTACTAGCGTCCAACTGCGCGGATACGCCAGACGCTCTCTCTACCTCCAAGTGCAACTGAAACTGCTCGCACCGCAGTCCGTGCTGTGATCGAAGTGGACTATCGTTGTGACGATGCTGTCGTCATGGCAGCACACCCTATTGTTCTTACGTGTTGTTCTTTTTTTTTTCACTCCAACCATTCCAAATCAAAAATTCTTGAGGCGGCCCCCTTAACATTTTTTTTACTCCACTTCTGTGAGTGCATTTTGACTGCCCCTAGTCTTTCACTTATTTATGAGAGCTTTTATTATACAATTTAACGAATTTCCTATTTAAGCGCTTCATGTTTTTCTTTAATTTAAGGATGCGGAGAGGAAGCTTTTAGTTTACTGCGATATTCACCAAAGCTGTTCTTGGCTGCCTCAGGATGTTTTAACGAGTTTCCTTCAACGAATGGCCAATTCGTAGGCCTTAAAGTTTCAAACCGGTCCAAGTTTGTATGCTGTTTAAATGTGGAAGCCTTCCACTTCTCTTAGGATTGTTCTAATCAAAACCTATTTATGAATTTCATTGTTTCGACGAGCTCACTACTATTTATATATAGTTCAGCTATCATTAATTTATTAATGTCATGTTTGTGTTGTGCTTATTAGGCTGCGAGAAGAAATCTCATACTTAGAAAGGCTCCACACGCTGTGTGCATGTGCGAACCCGTGAACATTACATGAGTGGCTGCTTGAATGCTAGAGAAAGTGGTAGGTTATTTTCCAAACTGTGAAAGAAAGTCTGACGTAGCAAAGACCTGTGGCCACTAGCGAATGCCAGCTTAGGATGAAATTTCGGCGATACATTCCAGACGTGCATATTTTATTTTCATGGGCGAGTTATTTATTGAGCAATATATTTCCACGTGTAGCCATTTACAATCTTTTTATTCCAAATAAAAGTGTTCCCATTTTATATTTACAAACTGTAACAAGTCGTAGCGTCCTTGTAGTACCTGTTGGTGTAATGTCTGTTTTATTGATGACTTTGAGGACTTTGAACGTGTTCTGTCTCTGCCAACATTCCAGTGCTGCAAGTTCTGTACATGTACAAAGTGTAAGTAGGCAAATAAAGAATTTAGGACTGCACATAAGTCCATTCAGCGATTTTGAATATTGTATTGTATTCACTGATGGCGGCACACAATACGTAGTATAAGCCTGACAGTCTGTCGTTATTGCACACCAATACACTAGTCTGTCATAATCCAGTTCTCGTTCCTGGGGATCGACTAGGATGAAGCCTTCAAGAATGGCTGTTGTTAGCTGTCGGATGGCATTTTCTAGCTGCGACAGTTCTGTGCAATTCTAGCTCTGCTGAAAAATTTTTTTTTCACACGAAAGTGGTTTATGCCGGGGTCCACCGTGGCTCCACTCGCGTATTTCCGTCACGGATAGGACGTTGCAAAATATATATAACAAATGGCAAAGAAAGAACTAGATGAAAAAGCTCGGTCACCGGGGGTCGAACCTACAACCCCTCGCTCCACACCGTGCAGCACGAACAGACTCTGTCACGAAGCATACGTTCTTCAGCTTGCTAACGGCGAGCTATTTATATACACCATTTGCCACTGGCGATACTCGGAGATCGTTGACTTCAGCATGTTCTTGTTTTCTTGTTTTTATTGGCGAGATGGCGCGAAGGGTCCAGAGGGTGCGCTTTAAAAGTCATCGCCCCGCATGTTGCGATGCACGCACGCGCCTCAACAGGGCATGGTTGCTCGTGCACCTGCGCTTATCTCCAGATCGGGGCGGTTTGTAAGTCTTAGCTTTCACCGAAAGTGTGCGTTGAAGTTGCAGAGAGCACGAAGGTCACTTCGCTCGCTGCAGTGGCCACACTTGTGAAAGAGCGCGCTGCTCACACACAATTCTGACTGTCGTTAGTTCACGCTTCTCTTGTGTATAATTGCGTGTTTGTTCCGTGCATCCTCCTTTGTATTTGAGCAGAGTGCTTTAAGTGTTGAGCTGTGACCGTTGTTAGATCGCACTCGTCCTCTGTATGTTCGTTTCATGCGTCCTTTGTGCTTGAGGAACGTGCTGCCAGTTTCGAGTGGCTTGTCGTTTTTCGCGTGACATTACAATTTGTTGCTATAGCATTCATTCCTTCGATCTTGTGGCGAAACCATGCACAATAAACTCTCCGCTACCTCTATGAAGACACATCTCACTTTCGTGTTATACCGATTCCTATGACAGAGGGATCGGTCACATTTTTGGCATGTAAGAAGCGCCTTAAGTTCCACTAAAGTGATAAAATGTTCACATTAGAGCAAAGCCTCCTGCCACAGACAAGTGGGCGCCAGTTCGCTGAAAAGTAAAATTAAGATTGTTCTAGTACTACTAATGTACTTTCATGCCAGAAATGTTTACTGCATGTATGGTCATGCTAAGTAGTGAGAAGCTAGCAAATACCCTAAAAAAATTTCTTGAAAGTAACCTTTAAAGAACTTCGGAACATCTCTAAGCAGTGCTTCTACAGTGCTTGCAAGATGGTGCACCTGCGCTTCGATTGTGCACTACAGCTCGGACGGATTGAAGACTGACAAACATTGTGAGGTCTTAAGGTGCTTGCTTCGCCCCTAAAATGACGACATTACTGCAGTCATTGCCACTGCATGTACCTAAAACGATTTAAAATGCTGCATAAGAGCAGATTGTGTGGCTTACGGAGAAGCGTTCAGTGCCACCATGCACACGTAGTACCCAGCATGAACTGCTGAAGATGCCTGTGTGCAATTGTAGTGGCAAATGCATTTTAGGAGGACCCACCGAGACCTGCTTAGTAGCACAATGCCATGACCACAAAGCAAAGGGCGCAGGTTCCTAGCATTTTGCATGTTGAGGGCAAAATGCAAAATATTGCTATGTACTTGGATTTAGATGCACATGAAAAGACCCTAGATGGTCAATATTTATCTGGAGCTTTCCCCTCTGTGGAGTACCTTGTTAATCATATTGGTTTTGGCATGTAATACCCCAGATATTAAATTGATATTTGTGAAGCAGGAACTGTATCGCTGGTTATTGCACATGGCGTAAATAGACTGCCTCATGCAACCACAGTGCAATACTGTGGAAACAAAAGGAAACATGTCTCAACTTTTTTTATATTGTATAATCGTATTAGCATACAGCCAACTACGATGGTACATTAGCACAGGGGTCTCGATGGTGTGGGTTCGACTCCCGGCACACCAGTGTGCCTTGATTTAGGTGCGCAATAAAGAACCCAACGTGGTCGAAATTAACTGGAGTCTCCCACTAATAGATAATTTGTAGTATTATCGGCGAAGTGAAAAAAGAGCATTGTTACCACAACAGATCCAGACAAAAAGAAAGTGCTTAAATGTAATCTGGCATGTATAACTGTGAAAATATTTTGCCCCTTTTGTGGTTGTTTCAAGTCCAAAGATAATTTTCACTGAGTGAGCGGTGCGTGCAAAATACGCACTTCTTTGAGGGGGCACGTAAAACCAAGAGAATGTAGAGAACTTATTTTTGGCTCGATTGTACAGGATCCCCAATACACTAGTGCAAATGTAGCATGCAGTGGCAATGACTGCTGAACACCGCCATTTTTGTTTTTCCCTTTGTACAGCTTGCATATGTACAAAATGCACTAATGAAAACGACTGGGTCTTTATATATTGCATGCGCAAGGCTTCCAGTTTTGTCTGGTACCACAGAGCTAATCGTGTATGTACATCATACATGCCTGAACATGCGTGTTGGAGCACATCAAGATACATGTTCGAGGCAATTGTTGATGGCACGAGTAGGTAATTGCCTAGCAGGCTTTCTATTGTTCGTCTGTGGCTGCATTTCCTAGCTTTGTTGCAGCGTCATGGGGAAAACTGTTACACATTTGGAAAAGTGAAGCTTGCAGAGAAGGCACAAAATTGCTGAGAAACTATGAGAACTCGTGACTAAATTCCACCTGGCACTTCGAACATGCCAGTAAGCTCGATATAAAAACTACACTGGTGAATGCTGCTGCCAGATTGCTGTTGCCATCCTCAAGTTTATAAAGATGTCAAAACTATATTCGTCAATAGAAGCTTCAAAACTTGTTTTTTATTTTTAAAGGGCGACTTGTGATGAGCTGTCTTCAGACACATGGCCAAAGCTTGTGCTCATGTCGAAGAAGCGCGTGCATATGGGCCTGTTGTGCACGCACAGCTCTTGCAGCAAGTCTGGTTGCCCGGCCAACAGTTCTTTAACTTCGTCGCGCAACATTTTTGGTGGCATGTTGCGAACCATTCGTGTTGCTTCGTCTCTGAGCAAAGCCACCGTCCTGGGCAGCCGACAGGTAGCCACAGTCACAGATGGACACGATGAGGCAGTCTTTAGAATTTCCACCATCTCCGATAACGCCTGGTCCTTCGGCAGCTTCACGATTTCTGCTTTACTACCTGTGTGTAACCGGGCAATGTGCAGCACAGAGTTGAAACTGCTTAATAAACTTGGTGGGGGGGTGTGCTACGGTTAGTGACAACACAGCACGATTTGTTACAACTTTAGGAACATTGCCCATTCATGGCTCATAAATGTAAGGGGTGAAGGGAGGGGGGGAGGGGGGAGTATGGCAGGGCTTACAGCATGCAGCATAACTAATGCACTTGCAAGCTGCCATATTGACACCATTTGACGCTGCAAGATCTTGACACCATTTTGCACGTGCAAGTTACATGATGCTTTAGTGCCATTTACCAGACTCTATATATTTTTCATGGAATGGTGATAAAAAGGCAGCCTATGAATATTTACAAAATATTTCTGGCAAGAGAAAAAAAACATGCAACACTACTGTTCAAAGTATGTCCACGCACCTGGTAGGATTCTCACGTGGAAGCCATTGCAAGTGAGAAGTGGATCTGTCACGTACAGTATTCCAGATGTGTCTCTGGTCTCGTTCTTCATACCAAGCAATGTGCTCCACAGCACGTCACTGCCAAGTATGCTGATTTAGGGGAAAAAATTATACAGAAGAACGTGGACAAGTTAAAAGAAGTTTCAGAATAAGGCAGCCATTACTGGTTTCCTGGTTTCTTTTATGCATAGAAGCAAAAAAGGGCTATGTACCACAGGACAGGTAACATATTTGGCATGCATTTCATGATAATGCACTCCACTGGTTCTTAAAATACATTCGTATAGAAAAGCTATTTGTTTACGTTAGCTGTTGTTACGACTTGGTTACATATTATGCTTCAGAAAAATGAATGAAAGAAAGACAGATTGCAAACAAGCAAGGGAGAATAGGATACATATATAAATTGTGCGTGAATGCAAGGCATAAACCTGTGCATTTGGTCATTAACAAGAATCCAGATGGCACTAGCACTTGTCCTACATACGTTGTGTCCATTTTCTTTTTGTGCATGTTCCTTTATAGAATACCCTTCATACAATAGGAGTAGACACTTGTCAGCAAAGTGATGAGAAACTTTCATCAAGTGGTGATGCTTACGTAGGTGTTACCGTTATGGGGGGGATCGGCTTCCTCCGATGAAATGGGATACGAAGCCAGAAGCCTCTTGAATGTGATTGCTTCACGTAGGCGGGCAGTGTTCAACGTGCAAAGCTTGGCCTTGTGCCAGACAACCCAAGCATCAGTGGGACATCCACGAAGTGGTCCCACGAGTGTAGTCTCCAGGCTGAGTGGCTGTTGGCTGAAAAAAATCGGCTCGAGCTTACGGTTGTACCCTACAGGCATTAACATTTGATGTCAGTTACAAATATCTGCTCACATGCAACAGCGCCTTTAGTATTATGGAAGTGCTGGTAGCGCACACAGAAGGAAAAGAAGGATCTTAGACCCAAACCCGTGGCTCGCACTCGCCCAGTGTAACAGTCACAAGAAAAAAAAGAGACTACAGATAGCACATGATTACTAATACCAACTCCTGGGGTGTTATCTTTGAAAGTACCAAATGCATGGGTTGACATCCATTCAATTTGAACAGTAGGACAAAACATAACAAGTAAAGAGAAAAGCACCTAAGCTGACAGTAGTCCTCGAAGTGCTCCTTGATGCTCTGCATGGAGAACTGAAGCTCCACTCTTTTCCAGTTTGATGTAGACTGCTTTGGTGGACCGCTTTCCTTTGCCTGCTGTGGCATACTAGGCGACTTGTTGCTGAAACAAGGAAGTGGAAGGATATTTACTAGATGCACATAAAAAAAACATTACACATTTTATCATTAACATCACACGGTTATATTTATATAAAATACACATCCAGGATATCTCGGGCATGCGTCATTTGTAAAATATCATTACAAATGTACAGCTGAGGAATGCAAAGCTCTCTGAATCCTCCCACAGCACTCGTGCATAGTAATGGAGTTGATATTACTGGAAGCAATAACATGTGGCACCGGTTATTCAAGACTAATACACTTAACTCTCTATTAAGTTAGTTAGTGTGGGCACCAACCATCTAAGCCAGGGGCCCCAAACTCGTATCAGCTACCAGGCCACAGTCACAGAATTTAGTCCCGCAAAGGGCTGGGACGGTGAACAAGTGGAAGTGGGAGGTGTTGGCTAATGTTACCATTTCAAAGAAGGACCTTTTCCATGTCTCATATATGGGTAATTTCTGAAGGGGATTTGGCGTCAGGATTCCAGAAACATATCGATACCGATCTCCACAATGACTAAAATCTGTACGCCGATCCTGAAGCATAGTTTTTGTTCCACGGTTATGTTTTGAATAGTTTTGTTCTGTGGTTTCAACACAAGGTGACCGCATAGGAGACCTTAAGAAAAAAAAAATGCTGAAAATCAGTCCCGTCTTTGCAGCTTACTTGAACAAAGCGTTATTAATCAGGATAGGTGAGAAAATAATGCGAGCACAATTTAGCAATGTCACAAACAGTCGCAAAGCGATAAAAAAATATGGAACGAAGGGTGCCGTGAGCGAGCCGCGGGCCGCTAGCGAAAGGTCAGCGGGCTGCGTGTTTGAGACCCCTGATCTAAGCCGACGAGGTTCCGCAGGGGCATGACCTTTTCTTCCCAAGTTTAATTTAATAGGAACAGCATGACGCAATTTTAGTGATTCTATTTGTGATTAAGAGTAGTTTGTGAAACGGTACAACAGTGCTATGCTTTCGTGGTGACCGACACAATTTTCAGCAGTACATAAAGATGTGCTTCACTGTTACGGATACTGATCTTGACCTTACATTTTGTACATAAATCATGACTGGCCCAAACGTTAAGTTTTTTCCAGTTGGGTCCTATAATCTACTTTTATCAACATTCGTCACAGAATATAATTGATATTCTCTTGCAAGCAATGCTTACCATTCCACCGGAGATTTTCCAGCCTGTTTTTCGTACTGCTGCTTTTCGTCAGGTGTTAATGAAGTCCACCCTTCTTCAAGAAGTTCACTGAGCTCCATTAGTGGCATATCTGGATTCTGTGACAGGACTGGAAAGAAAATGGGCAGCCAAGCAGAAAATGGCAAATTATTTACGTTGCCACGTAATGAAACCAACAGACAATGAAGCTAAGGAATGTGTAGGGAACATTACTTGTATGTTTTAACTGTAGATTAGTAATTATGAAATAAATAGAATGGAATTAAAGTGGAATGAAAAATCAACTTGTCGGAGGTAGGGCCCCAATCCTACAACCTTCGGATAATGCGTCCGATGCTCTACATGTAACTCTTTCCTTCTTTAGGGGCATAGTTCTGGTGCTGGAGTATTTAACCAGATATGACACATATGAATGTATGTGCCAATTGGTGTACCACCACTGAAGCAGTGGCTCCAGTGGCATTCCTTATTCAACCACTAGTCGCGTCATTTCCCTGACATCTTTGTAAGCATTTATCGACACTCGCGCAAGTTTTCACATTTGTCTTTGCGAAACTGTGTTATGTTAACGACAATATAAACGTGCACCACTCACTCTCTTTCTTCTGACGAGCGCAGTATATTTCCTTGGCCGAGCGCTTTTGAGTGCCCAGCATGTCTTTGAGCCAGCTCTGGAACTCCCGATGGCTTTGTGGGCATCCGCATTCTCTTGCTAGGCGTCCTGTCTTTCAGTGGACTGATCATGGGCCTCTTCTCTGCGATGCCTCCCACTCTTGTAGGCTCCTGCCAGAGATTCCCTTCAATGAGCTTTGTCACTCAAACGTGTCACTGGTTCAAAGCCCATGAACATTGTGAAATTGTTACGGGTTGCACTGCATGATCCTAATGTATATTGTGTAGCGATTCCATTCTCACACGAGTTGCAGCAACTGCTTTCGAAGCAGGCGTTGTGGGCTACCGTATTTACACGATTGTAGGTCGACCCATTTTGTCTTAATTTGAAATCCGAAGTTGGCGGGTCGACCTAGAATCGAAAACTAGTTTCGGTTGTAAAGTCTTTCTGAAAATGATCCCCGCGTATTGCCGCGAAGCTAGCTTTCCTGCAAAGCTTTCAAGCACTGCCGTGAAGCCACCTTGGCAGACCAGAATTCCGACCTTGTTTCCTTTGGAGACATCGTAAATAAATTTTTTTATGAAATGTGCTCGAGCTCTTTTTTCTTATTTTGCCGTGCGATATTAGGGGGGTTGACCTACATTCGAGTCGACTTACAATGGTGTAAATACGGTATGTTAAAGGGATACTAAAGAGAATAACGAATTTTCTCATATGAGAAAAATTACTCTTGCACAATACCAAAATCACCACGCTTGCTGCAAGAAGACGATGTTAAGCGAGAAAATGCAAAAGAGAAAATGCGGGTGGCAACACCACCTTGATGTTTCCGCACCAATCACCATGATGTCATAGATTTTTATGGTGTCTCGCAGGGCCTATGTAGTTCCTAATCGGTAAAAATGAAGTACATTGTCCTCTGAGGGGACCGGAGACTAGACATACCAAATTTCAGAAAAATTTACTGAGCCGTTATCGCCAAAATACGAAATCCGTGATGTCACGCATGGAGATTTCAGACTTCGATTTTATCTCTATTAGTAGACTTATGATGGTGAAATTAACATCATTCGAGTTTTCAGAGTACAGTTTATCAATCTGACCCGATTGATGATTTAACTTTAGTGTCCCTTTATGTGAGGCTAATCCCACAGTGATAGAATGCAAATAAATAGCGTTACGACTACTGAAAGTCACGCATATAGCTCAAATTGTAAGCTTATGGTTCATCATGAAACTAGTGCTGACTTATCAAAGAATGCAGGCTGTTGCCATAGCACCACTAAATAAAATGTAAACATTGTAGAAGATGGGAGATGTAACTTACGAAACACTAATGAAGTTACACTCCAACAATCCTAGTTGCATCATCTTCCACTGCCGTGGATGCGACATACAATTGCAGTTATTCCTTCATTCCTTTTTGCGTTTCTGTTCTACTGAAATGCGCATTCAATTTTAGCCTAATTGTAATTAGTCCTGTGCTTTCATTTTTCAAGTTCACATGATTGTTAGACAATCTTTTCTGCAATGCCATGCACCAACATGCTGGCATCGCAGCCTTTCTTGAATACCATGTGCCAATGTGTCTTATGAAGCAATAGGTTTAAATGGTTCCCCTTGTGACTCATACGCACATATTAAGAACCAGCCATGCACAGTTAGCATGTTCCCATCCACAAATAATAACTTCTGCCATCATTCGGCAGGCCAAATTCTCAGGAATGAACTTGGCAGTTAATGGACACAAGGTGCAGTAAAAGAAATATCAGACTACAAAACATCTGCTTACCGCCACTGTTCTCCCTTGCGTGTTCTGAAGGATACCAAGAGACCACAGCGACGCTTGTCTTTCAGGCACAGGTGGGGGGTGCTGCAACGTTTTTCGAAGGTGTCGAAATTTTCTCGGATAATACTTCCGGAAGGTCCTTGCGCAGTGCAGTGGTCTCATCAGGAGGAACTGCTGCCTTTTCAGCGAGTGACGCCACATTCTCCTTGTTACCATCAGGGAGTGACAGGGAGATCTTTGTTTATCTGGCATTCCAAGTCCTCACAGGCATCGTCCGGCATCACAAAGTCGTCGAACAGTCGATCCAAGTCATCCGCTGCTTCCTAGGTCCTGCCGATTCTGAGCTGCCGAATCGTCCGAAGGAAGCTGTGCTGTCGCAACACCGCCTTCGACGGCATCATCACCAACGTCCTTTGCAGATGAACTGCTGAACGCCTTCCTGACTAAACCTTCAAAAAGCTCAAACACTGCATCCTATTTAAGAAAAAGAGACAGGATACAACAACGTTATCAGATTATTTTCAAAGTAGCCTCTTTCCTAAGCATAACACATCTATGGGATTGCTTGGTGATTACAGTGACTCCATGGTACACTGTCGGGTTGAAAGAGACCCTTCTTTCAAATGCATACTGCCACAACTTAGTCCTTGTACCACCTTGTTTTGACAACAGTGGTGCAAAGATTGCCTAAGTTTCTTACACCGTGCCTTCCACAGACTACACTCGTAAGCACAGTGAATGATATAATTGCAGATACTTTTTGCTTTGCAGATACCTATAATTTATTGAGCCCACTTGTTGCCTAGCGAAAGCATATTTTCAGGTTTTCTGTTAAATGCACTTGAACCTCAATATAATGAACATGGATATTGAAACTTCGGGCGTCTCATTGGGGCATAATTAAAGGCAAACCGCAGAATAAAAAAACTCTGGTTATTGTCCACAGTGTGTGTTTATAAAGAAAGCTGCAACATAGTTACCTAATAATAATACATCTTGGTTATCAATCTCTACTTATGTGCTAATAAGTCGGCTTGTGCAATATTCGAGCACGTCGAATATTCGAACGAATATTGCAGTTTTCGAATTCGCTTCGATTCGAATTTAAATTACTGTAAATTTCGAAGTATTCGGAATTAACAATAAGGTGTATATTAGTCCGCATGTAACACCCCTGTAAAGGTGGTTTCACTGCAGTGGAAGGGTGCTACACCGTGAACACACCTAACCAGGGGAAATCCGCACTGCCGCGAAGTCCCACTTCAAGGTTAAATGAAAATATTACCCTCGCATCGATTCATCATTTTTTATGTTTAAAAGCTTGTTATACCGGCCTATATGCTCTGAGTATAGTAAATTCTCAAATGTAACATATTTTACAGGTTATCTCTTGCATTCTACCGAAAGTCACATCCTACTACTATTCAAAGTTGCTTCCCACTTCCTTTGAACCAAGAAGAATGACATTTGCACATGCCCTGTTTCAATTTAAAAAAAAATATTGTGAAGGTTAGTTGGGCCATGACAAATATGTTCATTTTTCTTTCATAATATGTGATATATACTATTCGAATTCGATTTGAAATTATTCAAGAAAATCCCTATCCGCTTTGAATTCACCTCAAATCTAAAATTTACTATTCACATAAGCCTACTAATAAGTTACCTAAGTAAGTCCCTGTCTCACCTTCTTAGTGAATACAACAGCAGTCTTGTCCGGCTCCAAGTTCACATCAAGCTCACTTGGTGGAACATCGACCGAGACGACAGAAATGGGATGTTTCGTCGAACTCCCGTCCTCCGCGCCGACCGCCAAAGAAAACTCATTTTGTAGCAACTGCAAAAGTAAAGAGCACAAGATTCATTGCCTGTCTGATCGTTAACGTTTATTATCACATACATACACGCAAGAATTACTCCTTCCTGAAATACAAACACTTGAGCACCACTATGATTCGACATGACATGTGCAACTGAGACCTCGCGAAATGAGCTATGCACAGCAATATTTGCACAAAGCCTACCAGACATCAAAATCTTGGCTACCTACAACCCTAGTACAGCTGCTTGAGGATAATAACATAAAGAAAAAAGAAAGAATATTATTTAAGAAAGCCATCTTCTTTTGTAGACCAGGACTGGTTTATACACACATCCACATTTTTTTATACCACTAATACTAACCATATATTTAATTTGGACTCCAGACACTAGCTATTAGGAATTTATTAAGCTTTTATTGTTAGCAGCGTAAATTTAATGATAAATTAGTAAAAAGAAATTGGCATGGTTCAAGGACATGAATGAGGACTGTAGGATAAGCGTACCACTTATCAATGGTTTTGATGAACAGGGCAACCCAATGTCAAAGCAGTGACAAGTGAACACTGGCAACAAGCAGGAAGCAAACAGGCTAGATGCTATCTTGGTGTGTTCCACAAGTTTCCCATAAAAATGTCACCTACAAGTGATGCAAATTACGGTCTATACCAAGAATACAGTATCTAAGACATCTTTAAATCAATCAACATTTACGAAAGCATATTACAAATTCTACTAAAGTAACATATATGCTTACAAATTGCTTTTTCAGCGCCTTAGGAGCTTCTGTGATGAACAATCACAGTACTTTGCCAGCAATAACTTCAATTTGCCTCAGACACGGCCTTGTCAAACACCAGCACAAATCACAGTACTTTGCCAGCAATAACTTCAACTTGCCTCAGACACGGCCTTGTCAAACACCAGTATGAAAATTGTTTGGGTTCAAAAATGCTAATACCTGCATCAACTCCTTGATCCTCACAGGCCTTCCCATTTACTAAAAGCACGCTCTTCTCTGGTTCAGAACTGGTGGGCAATTTTCGCTTTATCCTTGATCGACACGTCAGGAACAAACAGCTTTATAGTCTGCAAGAAAAACTGAGGATCAGTGGAAGAAAAGACCCCACTGAAGACTGAAAATGCCACAACAATACTAAATGAGAACTCACGTTCAAAGTACTAAGTGGATAGCTACAAAGCAGTTAGGCTTTTGCAAAAGCTGAACTCATGAATAGAGAGGGCCAAACCCATGGTCTGTGTTTTACAATAAGTAACACTACAGATTAACATTTGTTACAAATACCCAGTACATGTTCATTTCAATTGACAGAGGTGTGAGAGAGAGAATCAAGGAATGGCTGCTGGTGAATTTATGAAGATGGGTATTTTTTAATTTTCAGATATGCTCACTGCAAGCGCAGTGCTTCAAATATTTTTAAAGGCATGGCTTTACTTCCTAATGAATGTCCTTGCTCTCACGTGATACAGCACTCTCAAAACAAAAAGAAAAAGAATGCAGGAACACTCTGTGCATGTTTTCCAGCATTCACAAATGAGCTTCCTCAATAACCTTTAGTTTCAGTTAAACGACATAGTTCAACAAATCTTTATTTCTGCCACTTACAGTGCCAGAGTTGTCGTCGTGTGCTTCGCTGTAATGCAACATCTGCAGCGTGCTGATGCCGTACACCTGGCCAATAGCTTCCCGCATGGTTTTCACAGGCACTTTCGTCCAGATGATGCTTTTGTTGTGGTGGAGACTGAGGCCCACACCTGTTGTGAAAAGGATGTGTCAAGAAACAAGTAGCAGCTACTTCAATTTGCCGATGCAAATTTCACGGAGAACCTGTTGCGTGGCTATTTACGGTCACTTACAAAAAAATTAGGCTATAATGCGAAATGTGGCCTGCTTGAAGAGAATCACACAAGTAAATGAAAAGATAATGGAACACTTTTAATAGTAACCAAAGTGTTAACTGTGTCTAAGTTAACGTTGAACTACTAACAAATACTGGTATCATTACAACAGCACTTTAGTAACTGTTTCTCTTGGGCTTGGTGACTATGCGCATAGCACACAACAAACTCCTTTCGAACTCATGTAATTGAGCTAGGCTTCTTTTTATATATGTTGGGACTACTTAACTACATCTAGGAATAGTTAGCATCAATAATCAGGAACCTAGACAAGTTAAAAACACGACAGAAAAATTCCCTCTAAGCAGTAGGCAATGTAATGAATTGTGAAACATTCTGAATATTCACAAACTGCCTATACGACCTCAGAGTCTAGCTTTCACAACATACTCATTAAAGAATAAATGAACACTATACTATCGCTTTATAAAAACAATAATTTCAGAGTAATTACATAACCGTGCATTTTACTCCAATTACATGAATACCAAATGGTGTAAAAATGTAATCTGGTGTTTCAGGATGAACCAAAGAGCGAAGGGATGGCTGCAACACTGTTTAACGCTTTGTGCGTAGCAGGGACACATATGTCCCACTTTTCCTTCCTGCATAAAAATTTTTCTCCCACATCACCTGTCGTAATTAGCACAGCACTAAGTGGCTGTTATCTTACCTAAGTGTATGCAAGCTTGAGAAAAAATTGTTTTACCTACAGTTTGAAGGAGGCAGTAGTGCCACAATGCCGCTTGAAATTTGTTTCAGTTTTTTATGGAAGCTTGTAAACTTTCCCTTCATTCAGATAAAAAAGCCTGCAATTCAAAATGCCAGGTAATTTTCTCTTTTTCTGGTTTTCTAGAAAGGTGATTTCAGCTCCCAGTCATCAAGTGTTTTTCGTAGACTTGTGCAGTAACTTGACTGATATAAGTATTCAAAGAAACTTACAGTCTTTCGCTAAAATTGCCATACTCTTCGCTACGCCTAATTGTGGATAACGGTGCACGAGAATAATTTTTTCTTGATTTCACATATTTCTTGAAAAGTGGGCAGATATTTAGGAACAACATCTGTACTCGTCCATTTCAACAGTGGAAGAAGGAACAACAAAATCCACAAAAAATGGTAGGTGTATGTGGAGAAGCAATCTTTACAGGAACTGACCACAGCTCTATGAAGGCTTGTAAGGCGAATGTGCAGGTGCTGTTCTGCTGCTGGAAATGAGGTGTGCACAACGTTCCTTTGCACAACTTGAGAAGTGCTCCTGTGCGCCACTTGATACGGCTGTTTCATCCCAAATACCCGGTGATGTGAGCGCATGATAATGCCTTCTAGAGTCAGTAGGACGTACGTGTCCCACTTTTTTCTAGCAAAGTACTGGCTTGATTTTGATGAAATTTGTTTTATACTACTTCTTTGTGGTTTATATGTATATAACACAGCCAGTTTTTTATAACATCATGTCAAAAAGATAGGCAAACTTACAAAGTGTTAAACCAGACTATTACATACAGAAAAAAAATTCTGCGCACTACCTCTCAATGCAGTTTTTATTTTATTTAACTTACCGGGGCAAGCAATGGCCATGGCATGAAGAAAATGCTGAACTTTCTTAAGTTGAGCCGATTTTGCCTTCATAGTGTCCATATGTTTCCTTCGCACTGGGATATTCTTGAAGATGTCTTCAATGGTCACTCGCATTCCTGAAAGAAGCGTAGCAAACAAAGTACTTTGTTTCAGAATTTATGTTATAGCAGCATTAATCATAAACCGAGACATGCTAATGAATTCGGATGCAACATGGAAGCTGGCATCTACATTTACATAGTATGTTCTTTTAAAGATGTTCGAAATGTGTAACTTCAAACAGACTGGCAGAAGTTCAGGAGAAAATGGAATCTTGAAGAGTTCAAGCCTGCAACCAGTTTCAGCCTTGAAGAATACAAGTCTACTTGTCGGAACATTGGTTCCAGTGACACCCCGTGTTCCAAGAATTTTCCATTTCTTTAAACAGACTGATAAAATTGTCACGGGGTGAGAGTATAGAAGGAAGAAATGTATTTACAAAATATACTGTCTGGTGGCTTGTAAGAATATATTAATTAATTTTTCAACTTCTATGTCACTAAGGGTAGCCGTAAAGATTTTCAGCTGCATGAGTTACACACCAATTCTCTCGTCCCGCAACAGATAAATTACACGCTGTCAACATGTACACATGCACAAACTGGGAACAGTCCTACTTGACTATGGGAAAAGATATGATGCAGAAATGAGTGACTCAAATAGAAAACAAGTCTCTGCATCCTTTTAGAATCAAATTTTTCTCATGGATGCACACCAACAAGCTCTGCCTTTTCACCCTCTGCTATTATCACTCTATGCGCGGTTTATCTCCAGCCAAAAAGTACAATTAGCGGTGCTTCACCTCCATTCCAAGGCAAGGCCTTTCGCGACACAATGTTTCCCTGTGTGTCGAAGCACAACGCCAGCCCTTGTTCGCCGTCTTGGGGTCCGCTGGCGACAGTGACTCTGGACACAGCGGCAATGGCTGCAAGCGCCTGTCCACGAAATCCGTAGGTGGCGAGGGATAGGAGATCCTCTGAACTTCTTATCTTCGACGTGTAGCCGGCAAGTACGACCAGTGGCAGGTCGTCTTCTCCAACACCGTGGCCATTGTCGATCACCTCGATTCTGTCAAGTCCGTAATCAACCTGCCAAGATGGGGAAGGAGGAATACATGATGCAGCGGTGAATTGAAACCACTCACTCAAAAAAGGCTCGCATATCTTCTGAATGAAACACAAGACACCAAGCATGTGAAAATTACAACATCTCGAGAAGCTAGTTCGTGCATTCTGGTAAACGATTGTAAACTGCATAAAATTAGGAAGAGGACAACACGAAAGAAGAGAAACAAGAAAAGGACAGAGCACAAGCGTTTTTGTCAAGCTACAATGCTGCAGAGGAGCAAATGCATCAAGAGCTTTTTCTTCTCACTTGTTTCTCTGTTCTCTCTACTTGATTTTTACATTGTTTTAACACACAAGCACACTGGCTTCTTAATATGGATTAATACACGCGCTGTATCTGTTTCTAGTGTGCCTTCTTTCGTATTCTCCTTTTCCAAAGTTCGCACACTTTACAACTGTTTATAAGCATGTGAAGCAGAGGGACAAGCTGACCCGTCCCAGCAGTTTAGGATATGATTGCCACTGCAGATACCATTATACAGATCAGTGATAGGCAGGTGTTCACTGGCTCACTCTTTTGCACATCCAACCGACAACAACTTTCGATGCCCCTGTTGGGCAATGATTGCCACACTGTGGCCTCGATCCATGCATGTCTAGTAGCATTGCATTGTATCAGCCCACAGTGCCGCAGAGGAGCAACTGCATCAACACCTCTTGCTCTGTTCTCTTTATTAGACTTTTCATTTCTTTTCACACACAAGCACACTGGCTTCTTAATATGGGTTAGTGCACCTCTTGTCACAACGCCGAAAATGCCTGTATCAAACGTATGCTTCGTTATGGCTTAATACGTTGCCATAGAAAGAAAATAGATGGTCATTCAACAGCAAACTATTTGTAACGCTTTATCGAGCTTACATATATACTGCAGCTAAGACATAAATGTAATGAAGGGAATTTTTCGATCGTGACTGTCATCTCACGCCAGTTGCTGTGACATGCCGCTGGCGATCACAGTTTAATTGTCAAAGGCAATGACGGTCAACATGCTTAAGTTCAACCTATTTTGCAGTGAACCAAATTATTCTAATAATTCGCGCGATGTTGTCATAGCGACCGCCGCGTAATGACATCAACGTAAAGCGCAAGTGATTTTTTTGCTCTCAGGCCGAAAATGTGTGCATTGTCACAGCCCGAAAAACTCACCAGTTTGACGACGATGCTCGTGGCACCCGCATCGAGTGAATTTTCCACGATTTCTTTCACAATGCTGCTAACTGAAGCGATTGACTGACTGCTATGTAAAAGCCTCGCGGTGCGCGAGTCTAGCTTCTGAAGACTCTTCATTCTTTGGCTTTTAGGCGAGCGTTTCGGGCGGCCTCAACGAATTCGCTCGCTGAGTAACTAGTACAACGCACTGCCCACGCCTTTAGTGCTTAATGTTTTGCCGACACAACGAAAACTGCAGTGCAGTACGTTACATCGTAGCATGCGAAAGCCAGTCGTCTGCTAACAGCAGACCACGACCGCACGACAACATGACGAAGTTAACATCGCCCAACTATCATTGCGGACGGACACTATTATATTACATATCGTTGGTCGAGCTCGCTTTTAGATTCCTCTGTGAACTTTGAATGTCATTGCAAGCTTGTAGAAGTACCGAAAGTACCTCGCGATTTGCTAAAACATTTGCCGCCTTTTCCTACGTTGGGGATCGGATTGGATTGACTCCGTAAGGCAGTCGAAGTCATGTGTAGCGTGTAGCGGCAAATCTGACAATAACCAAGCAGTGAGTACTTGAATCTTGTTTTGTTTGTCTGATTTCTTTCTCCTAATGTTCAGGTGCTTTATAAATCGTCTCATATCACGCATGTTTATGGAATCGACGGGATATGAAACGCAAAAACTGCCACGTGTGCATATCGATCGAAATGAGCTGGCGTGCACGCTTCACATGTCTCACGTTTTTGTTGGTACGATTAGACTAACATTTAATTCTCCAAATCATACTTAAAAAGTCGCGTTAACAATCTGGCTCCTGTGAGAAAAGGAAATGGTAATTTGCACGGTCGAGGAAGAAGCTTTCGGGCGCTTGGCGGCATGCGCCACGTGGACCACGCGCCACGCGCATTCAGAAGGTTCTTCGACAGGACGGAAAGAAGATGAAGAGGCAAGGATCTGCTGACGTCTTTCACGTCGCCGGCGCCTCGTCGCCGAGCGCCGAGGTCGTCTCGCGGGCCATGATGGTGACCGCACCTGCCGTACATCTTCGCGTCGCCGTCGACGCTGCGAGTGCGTTGTGACGTACGCCACCGTCAACGCGCCTTCAGCTGCAGTGTGCGCCATCGGCCCTGGACCTCTGACTTTGTTCGGCGCGCAGTACGGTCGCAAACCTGGCTCCAGCTGCGCCATCCAACCCGCACGACCGGCCCGCCTCACGGGCACGTTCCCTGACGGGAGCCCAGACTGTTGAAGTGGTGCGATATTCGCCGCCCGTCCAGCTTCGGGTAAATGTGCCTGTGATGGTGACTGACACCGGTGGCTTCGAAGACCATGTTGCAGTGTCACGCAGGCAACGCCGGAATCGAGCGCCGAGCCTGGCAACGCCCGCACCGATGCGCCGACGCTGTGGTGGGTGGGAGGAGCGTCAAGAAAATGAAGCTGCTGGTGCTTCGTTACCTTCGCTTGAAAAGATGTCGTCCGTGCCGGGACTTCACCTGGCCAGAGTCGCAAACGACGCTGCCGGCCAGGACCGAGCCGCCGGGATGCAACGCCGAGAGCGATGACTCGCCTGCTGTCCCGAAAACAAGTGTTCCGGGAGAACGCTACAGGCTCTTCGCTGACATCGCGGTTTGATGCTGTATCACATTTGAGTGGTCACGCATGCTCCGACCACGATGCCGACCGCAGTCGTGTCGCTGTGACGCACCTCAAGCGCGATGCAAATGACAGTGATTTGCGCGCGCGGGAACGCGGAACGCTGAGGACAGAAGACAGCGAAGAACAATTTTACTGGCCGGCGTAACAGGACCTGTAAAATTTCCACGGACGCAGGGCGCGGCAGGGAGCATGGAAGAGCGTCGAGACTCGAGACCCGCCTTCGACCGAGAGGGCGAAGAAATTCTAAATTACAGGAGTTGCGACAGTGCTGGCTTTGGTGGTCGCCAGAGAAGCGGAGTCTGCGTGGAAGGCGATATACTCGAGAGGGACCGGCAGTCGAATCATCTAGGAGATGGTCGGAGAGTTTCTTCGGAAAAGTACTGCGAGCAGTACTCGAGAAAAGGCGGGAGACGACGACCCAAGGAGGACAGAACGGCGGGAAACGAACATTACGATTACAGGAAGGTGCACTGGAGACACGACGGCTCCGATGACCGGAGTGCGTATCGTGGCGAGAAATTCCGGCCGGAATACTATGAGCCTGACCGTTTCTACAAAAGGCCAGGGCAGCGGTGGACGGGAGCGAGTCCTGAAAAACGAAAGGAACCACATCGGTTGGTCCATGCTGGCGACAGGCGTGACTACCGCTCCAGTGGCAACTGCCGACAACTGTACGGAGCTTCAGCAGAACCCTGCCCTGTATGAACAAGAACGGTGGACAGAGCCAACCTACCTCAAACGTGAGCCAGGCACTTATTCTTGGGACTCGCGAAGAGGTAACCAGTTTTAGCAGCCATTCGGAATTCCGAGGCTTTGACAGATCTACCGGTGTCTTCAACTACCGAAGTTGCACTGACGTGTCTTCTGACTACAACCGCGGTGATTACGGGAGAAGACTCGACGGCTACAGTCATTACGACTACGCTTCACGTTCACAGCTCGAAGGCGCGTACTACGATGCGTTGTACAGGAACAACCCAGCCTACAAGCAGCAAGTAGATGCCTTCTATTCCCGTCTAGGCTACAGCACTGCTCAGCTAAATGTCTGGAGGAATGAACGCGCCGGTCCATTGCCCGCCGACGCGCACTCGCCCCACAGCCAGAATTCCGCCGCCAACATTACCCGGGAAGATGAACCCCGGCTGCAAGAAATGTTCAAGTTCCCGCGACCGCACCCTATTGTCCGTTTCTTCGGAGTCAATGGCCTGGTCAAGCTGGTTCCCACCGTTAGCGGAAATAAGTTGCCGCAGCTCGTCGAACTTCACAGCCTCACGCCCTTGTTCCAGAAGGACCCCAACTGTCGCGAACTGGAGGCGTTCCCAGGACCATTGATCAGGTTCGAAACGCACAAGGAAGACGTGATCCACTACTGCAAGAACAAGATCGCGTCATTTGCCGAAATCCCCGACTTACCCGACCGGTCGTCCCACGTTCTGCTCTGGGAGCTGCTTGTGCTCATGCTCAGACAGAACGGGCTCGTCTCGGGCACCGAAATTGCGGAGCTGCTCGTAGGGGACTACGAAACGTTGGAGCCGACGCCTTCCGTGCTGTGTTCCCGGCCAACGTGCGATGGGGATGCGGATTTGTCATCCAGGAGCTCCGGCGTGTGTACTGGCTCTTCTCTTGACGAGGACATCGTGGTGTGCGACGGCAGCCAGCTCGGAACCACCACCACTAGTCACGTGGTCGCCAAGTTCCGCGAGTATCTGCTCTTCGGACGCAAAAAGTGTGCTTTGGAGTGGGCCGCGAAACACGGCCTCTGGGGCCACGCTCTTTCGCTGGCCTCTAGGATGGACACCAAAACGCACGCAGCCATGATGACTCGCTTCACCAACGCTCTGTCCCTGAATGACCCTCTGCGTACGCTGTACCAGCAGCTGTCCGGACGGCAGCCCGCCGCCGCCCCTCTGGTTGCCACTATGAAATGGGGCGACTGGAGGCCTCATCTGGCTATGATCCTCTCCAACGCATCGGCAAGTCCGGAAGCGGATGCCCGAAACGTCACCATCCTCGGCGACGCTTTAGCCAGACACGGCTGCTTGGCGGCGGCGCATTTCTGCTACCTGGTCGCCCACGTCGAGTTTGGATCGTATTCTCGCAAGTCCAGCAAGCTCGTGTTGCTCGGAGCCGATCACCGGACGCTCCCGTTTCGCAGGATTTGCGTCCAATGAAGCAATCCACTGCACCGAGATCTACGAGTACGCCCGCTCCCTGTCCGACTCAAGCTTCATGCTCCCTCACTTGCAGGAGTACAAGTTTCTTCATGCCACGCGACTCGCCGAGTACGGTTTTTTGGAAGAGGCGCTTCGCTATTGCGAGGATTCTGGCAGTGGCGATGGCGCAGGATTGCGTGTCGGTGCAGGTAGCAGCGCAGACGTTCGAGCTGGCCAACCGGTTGAAGCATCATGTGCCACAGTTGACCCTAGAGCAGACAGAGCTACGGAAGATCGACGAAGCTCCTTGGCTGGATGCCCTTGCCCGAAATAACTTCAAAGCATTTTAGAGTAACTGAGAATAAGGTCGTGCCTCAGGCTGAAGACAACGGCACACTTCAGAATGATACAGAGAGCGAAGAAATAAGGCTCATGGCTGAGATATTGAGTTCAGACAGCGGTTTCCAGAGTCATCCAATCTTTACAAGGGGTTCGGACTTTTTCGCATGCGACGAAGACGATTATGCTCTGCGGCAGCCAGAAGAATATTTCAGCTCCTACATGGACACCTCAGCGTGCAAGGATGTATCGCCACCAGTAGAACAGCAGAGCCCGTTTACGAAAGAGTGTTCTGCCATTGACGCGTCTCAAATTCCGATGTCGGACCGTTCCTTTCATACCATGAGACACACCGACAAACTGTCGAATGCAGCGAATCATCACTACCTCACCTGTCGACAGTGGCACAGCCTTCCAGACGAGGGCCACTTCGCAGCCACGTGCTCTCTCAGCCCCGAGTCGCAATGTCGAAGTAGAGGACAAGTCGCCGCTTGAGGATTCTCCACCGCCATCACCTTCGCCTCCTGGAACTGATCCCTGCTCGATTCGACTACTACAGTGCTTCAATTCATTCGCAACGCCCCGTAACTTCGACCTCCCAAGATTACATTAGTGGCGTCAGCAGTAGCACGTGTCCTGTGACCACGCACGTTCAGTCGGGGCACTCACCGTCAGCGTCGGAACCTGCCAGACCGGCGACTGAGAGATCACGAGAGGCCGCCAGAAAGAGCTGGCTGGGGGGCCATCTTTGAGAAAGCTGACTCCGAAGCAGCCCAACCAGATCATTCTTCCAGACGACACTGACCCCTGCATTGTGTGGGACGAAGAAAGAAAGTGTTGGGTAGACAAGAATGCACCCCCGGGCAAAACGGATGGGCTGGTGGCTCCGCCGCCTACGGACTCCAGTTTTGGAGGCCAGCAGAATCCGTACAGCAACAGGCAAGGGCAGAGCCGGTATCACTTGAGCAAGCAGCGCTCTTTGCGCAGGCGCTATGTGGATCTGCTTAACGCAGACAGTAGTAAGGCATCTGGCGACTCTTCCTTGATGTCGGCGGCGGTTTTCGATGATCAACCGGCTACCACGCAAGGCGGGGCGCCCCAGTTCTTCGTTCCCCAACCTACGAGTCAACTGTGTGGCGAACTCCAGCTGTGACTTTGTTTCTTGTGCTCCCGCACTGGACCAGACATCGAACTCCGCCTCCGTCGTTATCAGGGGCGTCGGCACACTGCTATTGGCCATCGCCCACGCCTGCGTCAACGTCCCACGATGTTCAGCCCGACCTCTCCTGTAGCAGAACGCCATATAACCATTGTAAATCATCATCACAGTCTGCCGTTCTCATTTTATTTTGTGTGTATGCAAATACAGGTCATTCTTGTCGCTCTCCTGCACACTGGGTGATGTTAATTGCGTCCGCTTTCTTCCTCAGCCCTTCTATGGGAGCGGTGAAATAAACACCGTGTCGAATGCATTGGCTACTTGACATGACAGGGCATTGGGCATAAACATAATGTATCTTACGGATATGTGTTTCAATGCCGCCGTATTGGGCTGTTAACCTTTCCGTTTTGTAGGTTGAACCATGGCCTCCGAGATTAGCTGGCGGCGCGCCGTTAGCAACGGCGCGCAGCCGGCTAATCTCTGAGGCCACGGTTGAACAACCGAACGAACTGTGCTACGGTGGACGTATACACATGAAAACGGTTGGGTTGGTGCATTCGACTTGCCCTGACAATTCACTTCGCGATATACAAAAAAATTTGGCAGATCCCAAGTACCAAATGGGAATCGATGTTATGCGAAGCATGCGGAGGTTGCCTTCTTTCTTTTTAGCGGAAGTTGTGTGCAGTGGGATTTACCCAATTTCTGTGGCACATACCCGTTTGTTGGGCTAAATGTTGCCTTCATTTTTAGCGGACCAGTGGTGAGTAGTGGGATTTACCTAAAGTGATCTGTGGCGCATACCCGTTCATGATGCCCACAAGCGTTACCACGGATCTCGGACATGAAAGGCTTGACCGAGAACAGCTTTGCTGTTAAAATTACGGCAGTTTTGCACTAGTGGTGTCGAGCCTGAAGGAAGAGCGGAGCCTGGGTGGCCTTCATTTTTCTCTTTATTTTTTTCTTCTCTTTCTCTGTTTCTTCTATTTCTTTTTTGTATCTGTTTCTATTTGTTTATTTCTCTTGATCGCTATTTTTTTCTTTCTCTCTCTTTCGCATGTCTCACTTGCTCCACTTCGCCGAGCTGAGTTTTAACGCTCGCACCTGCTGTACTCGGTAGTGGGGCTTGCCCGATTCCTGTGGCGCATACCCACCTGTGGAGTTTTGCACGACTGAGCACAAGTTACTGATAGCTTGATTGAACAGCCTCGTTGTTAAAATAAGGAAAGATTCGTTTAAAAGCCCAAGGTGCGGCGCCCGTATGACTTACGTGAAATCGTTTACAGGGTGACCTATCACGCCAGCGCCACTATAAAACACCATTTTTGGAGTCCGTTCACTGTTTTCTTTTGCTCTATACCATGCAAGAACGCTTACTTTACACCCGTCTGTATACGCTTTTAAGCAGGGGTTATCCAGCATTCTCCTTTCGTTGGATGGTGATATAGGAAACAATAGGGCTGGGGGGGGGGGGGGGCGGGAGGGAGGCATCATTACTGCTTTGATCAACGAATAATGGCGCAAGAAAAGTACGCACTGAGATGAGCAATTACGTAGTGGTTTCTGAGGATTTAATGCAGCGTAATTTAAGAATTTACTCTCTCACTGAGGGTTTATATGTTGCTCGCACAAAATTTTCTACTCTCACGCTGCGCGACAGGCATGGGCGTCGGCAGGATTTGGCCTTGGGGGGTGCAAACCCGTGTTTCACCGCGGCTGGGGGGAAGGGGGCGGGGCGCTGGTGTAACTTGCGTGGGGCAAGTGCTGGTGTGGCTTGAGGGGGGGCAAGTGCCCCTTTTGCACCCCCCTGCCGACATGTACTTCCCGTTCACGAGCGGCATATGCGCGCTAGCAGCGTTACAGTATTCTCGACTAACACAACACTATTGTTCCAAGGACACTATGCGCCCTAAATGAAGGGCGTAATTTTTTTTCATGAAACGTGGCAAGTCGTTCGTCGTCCACTTTCGTTTTCCTTCGAACTTCCCGCGACAACTCGTCGTGACGTCGTGGATGGTGTTAGCCGCGTTGCCTTGTTCAGGCATAGTTAGCTTGTTCAGCACACATACCGACACTGTATTCTAAAACAGCCAGACATTGAACTTGGCAAAATTGAATAACCTTTCCTGCGCCACGAAGGTCTGAACCAGGTCTTAGACGTATATAAAAGAATACTGTAAAATACGAAACTGAAGATTCGGCCATTTTTGGGCGGGAAATCGAAATACTCAAGAAGGGCCGTGAATAGTTCGATATAATCGAGTATCCGAAACGTAAAATATGCCTTACTATGAACACTAAAGAAAAAAAAAAGGTTTTTTTCGCATATTAGTACATTACTCTTTCCACGATTTGCCGCGAGAAGCAGCTCATCATCCAACACCGGTAATGTGCTTCATCGCCACGGGTGCTCTGGGGCCAAAAAACTCTGGGTGGACGCCCGTCCACAGCAACGTTTTAACTGTTCTAACTTCGCGGCGGAACAATGGGAGTTTCTGAATGAGTGGTGCGGTGCGGTGTGGCAGTGGTGACTGCACGGCGTGAACAAATTATCACATGTGAAGCCGATCACCGAGGGTTTCGTAGGCCAAAGTCGGGATGTTTTACAGCGCGTGCGGCATGCGCGACTGAACTACGCAAGCAGTCCGTGCATTCGTTTTGGAAGCGAAGCAGTGAAGGGCTTGACAGTTTTCTCATGTGCTATTTTTTACGTGCGAAAATGACTTAATCTCCTTTAAAATGAACATGTGCTTGCGTTTGAACCAGGATATCAGCGAAAGTTTTAACGAAAGGCCTACTGTAACAATGTGAGCATTAGTTTTAGCCAGCCCACCCTAACCAAGTTGCACCATTGTCCTTTGTCGCGTTTTAGATATTCATCCTCTCGAATTATTGGAAACTTTGAGTACTTGCTATTCAAAAGCCGAATCGAATTATTCGATGAGGTATTATTATATTCGAATTGAAAACTCGAATATTCGCACACCCGTAGTTTCGAGTCGTGTCATCACCGGCATATTCATGTCCACTGCAGGATGAAGACCTCTCCAGCGATCTCAAACCACCTCTATTGCGCCAGGTGGCTTCATACTACATCTCCAAATACCTAATCTTTTGAGTGAGTAGAATTTCATTACTCTCCACGACTTCCATTTATGCGTGGCCTGTCATGTATTTGCTCATCGATGCTTGTTCAATGTCCACTGCAGTGTTGGTTACGGAGCAATTCAAAACAGAATTAAGTTTTTTCCGCAAAAACGCAGCCTGGTTGAAGGCTATTGCTTGAACTTCTATGATATCTGCTAATTACTGCAAAGAAGCCACGTGAATCTTTTTTCAGGCGCTCATTCGCTGGTGAACGGGGAGGTGTTGTTCTGGACGTAGCACATACACAAAAAAAATGTTATTGCATTATTAGGCGAGCACAAAAATTATACGCAGCTTCAAATGACTTATGGCCGATGACGGCGGTGCTGGTGGCAAAAGTCTTAGCTTGGCCAATGCTGAACATCACAGAATGAATGCGAGACTCTCAGTTTATCCAGGACGGTTACCAGCCGGTCCTCCTCTCCATAACACCTGCTCCACTTCCGCCATAGCTTTGACTCTGCCCTCCTCCTCTCTACCCACCTTCACTCTCACCCAGTTAGCTTTACCATGCTCTCCCTCTCACAGCTGGGCTAGAAAGTGCAGATGTTGGATCCCCCAGGATTAACCTTGGCCTTAAATAGCTCTGCTTTTAAAACAGTTTTGTGCTCGCCTAATAGAGAGGTCAAATTAAACCTCTCTGAAATGGTAGCTCGAGCGCGATAGCTGCAGATTCAAGTGTAAACTGCACCGTTTAAGGCTGGGCAGAAATCTAGTTATTCTGTTGTGTGTGAGCTTTCCTTTGTTTTTCATATGCAGCAAAAGCTCATTGTACAAAAACTGTGCACTCGCCAAAATCAGAAGCAAAAGAAAAGAAAAACTATTTTATCCAACGTTTTCTTTTCTTTGGCGTCCGCCTCGGTGGATCAGTGGCTAAGGTGCTCGGCTGCTGACCCAAAGGTCGCGGGTTCGATCCCAGCCACGGCGGTCGCATTTCGGTGGAGGCGAAATGGTAGAGGCCCATGTACTGTGCAATGTGTCAGTGCACGTTAAAGAACACCAGATGGTCGAAATTTCTGGAGCCCTTCACTACGGCGTCTCTCATATTCATATTTGGCTTTGGGACGTAAAACCCCAGATATTATTATTATTATTATTATTATTATTATTATTATTATTATTTTCTTTGGCTCCTGATTTTGGCGAGTGCTCAGTCTTTTCTACGAAGTTCGAACCCTTTACAGGACAATGTCTAGTCCCTTGACTTCGTTGAATCCCTTGACTATGTAAAAGCTCGTTATGACGAAGTAGCATCTGACATGAAAATAGTTTCTTCATAGCCAAAATTAAGTTATAGATGTATATTTGTAACGCTCTACGAATGGTAAGACAATTCCTCATTAAATTTGTTATAACCAAAAATTTATTAAAACGAGGCTCGACTGTATATAAATGTGACAGGTAGATACAGTATAGCAGACACACCTCGAGTAAATTTATTGAACCCTCACAAGGGACAACCCCAACCTTATTTACAATCATGTAATGCCACCTGTGCTTTATTGCGCCACAGTATCAAAGTTACCAGGAGCAGTTGCAAAAGTGGAAGTGAAATCTTATATACTCTACTTAGCATTCTTTTTGTACACAGCGCATATTCGAACTGATCATGTACAACAAAAACTAGCAGGAGCTGTAAATGGAAAAAAAAAGGATGGCCTACTTTGCATAACATGATTGATGTCAAGCTTGCCAGAACCACATGTAAAGACAATAAATACGATAAATTCACAATACATTACATTGCACTGCCAGATGCAGACTCCAAAAACAGTTTCTCACACCTTATTAGGACACTAAATGCAGGTTATTTGCATTAAACAAACCAAACTTTCACATTCATAACCTTCATTCAAACTATTTCGTGCGAATACTGCACCTCCGAATATAATTTTTAAGCCTGATTATCAGAGCTCACAATACCTTTAACCTCAATGAAACTCCTTCACCCAAAGCTCGAACTTAAGCAACACGTAATATCAGTTTGCCCTGACACCAAACAGCCTTGACGTACAGGTTCAAGTGACAAGCAATTATCACAAGCAAAAGTAAAGGTTAGCACATTTATATCCCAATTCTTTCGAAGAGAGCTATATTAAGACAAACAAATATTAATAATAATCATAATAACAATAAACACACCTCAGGAGCTGACATCCAAAGCAGCAACTGAACATGCACCGCTGCATCTGTACGCAAAGCATCTAGACATATGTACAAAACAGGCCACTTTGGTTCAACCAGAAAAGTGGCAGTGTCAGTGATGAAAAAACACTGGTTCGCGAAGCTTGCAGGAGAACGCACTTTACAACTTGGCTAAACCGATGCCAAGCGAAACATTAGGGCACACAGACGTCTTTGCGTCCAAATCCGATGGTTTCTGCACCATTGCGGATGTCATTCACTCACAAGGCTTCTCTCACCCACTCGACGCTTGAAGCACTGGTCCACACGAACGCTGTTCTTGACGACGCACTGCGTCACACCACATAACGTCCCCTTGTCTTCTCTTGCGAGGAACCGCAGTATTCGTTATAGATGAGCTTTGCCAGGAACAGGTGAAAGACCACGATTAGAAAAGTGATGGACACCCAGAAGAGAGCCGGCAGGCCACCGAGTTGATGGCCGTGCCGATGCAATGCAATGACGTGGTGTTCGTGCGCCGGCGCTGGAAGAAAGAAAAGGTCTTCATTTTATAACGTCTCTTTACAATAAAGCTGTGCCTATAGATGAGCTGTTTCGCGCTCATTTATAAGCACAGTGCAACTGTGATAAGGAAAAGAAGGAACACAAGGCCACACCAGTGACTCCAAGTTCGAAATCTTGAATAGCTTCCATTTGTTATTGCACATCATTAAACATTCTGAATAAATAGAGCTGTGCTCTTGACCCTGTTACTTTCATTTAAATATGGTATCCTATATGTGAATGACGTACATTGTCTTTTCTTTTTGCACAACCAATTGAAAGTGACAAAAAGAATCTTTGATCTATTGCGTTATGAATACACTCATACCTCGATATAACGAACCCGGATATAACGAAATATCGGTTATAACGAAGTAAACGAAGACTACTCTTGCAACAGGTATAGTGTTAGGAATATACTTTTATAACGAATTTTCGGATATAACGAACTTATTTTCGTGTAAGATGCAACTTTGTTATACAGAGGTTTGAGTGTAACAATGCTGAATCCAGCAATGCTTTTACATTTGTGCCACATTTGCCGGTAATTCGGTGTGTAAAAGTTGTACTAACCACTTCATACGTTGCTGTAAACAGCTGCATACTCTCACACCTTTCGAACCTTTTCACGTACCTTCGACCACCTCTTTGACGTGTATGGTTTGACTGAGCTCCTTCATGTGCTCCAGGTCCGAGGTAATGTACAGAACAGCCGTCACGGGCTCCGTCACTTTCACCGGGAATTGCTTGGCCTTGAAGCTGCAGAAAACGAAATATATGAAGCCCTTTAACAATCCCCATAAGCGCTAATGCTTGACTGTACACTCAAACCTCGATATAACGAACCCGGATATAACGAAATATCGGTTATAACGAAGTAAATGAAAAATACTCTTGTAACAGGTATAGTGTTAGGAATATACCTTTATAACGAATTTTCGGATATAACGAACTTATTTTCGTGGAAGATGCAACTTTGTTATAAAGAGGTTTGAGTGTAGTTAACAACAGCAAGCAAAAATGCAGAGAGGGGGTTATATAGTTTGCAAGAATGTACTACTACTGGGATAGACAATTTGATAAAGTGCTATTTTTCAGCACAAAGTTGAGAACCGAACAGACAAAAAAAAAAAAGTGTTGTCTTGTCAACTTGGTAGTCCTGTCTTCACACTGAAAAAACTGCAACAGGGAGAAAAAGGTATGGTTCCTGTTCCAAAGCAAAGTGATTAAGGCGTAGGGAATAGCAATAAGCAGGAAATTTAACTCCACTGCTTGTTTGTTTACCATCAAAGGAGTTTTCCTGAAACTCAGACATCAGAAAACTGGTGCTATACCTGACCCTTATGGTTTTAAAACATAGATACATTATGCCTTTCTCAGCTGTGTGCTTGTACCTCCTTGAAGTTCAAAAAATGCCTTTCCTCATGCAAACTTCCCTTTGACCTCATTTATTCTTTAAATGTGTAAACGAGAGATGAAACATTTCCTGAATGCTCAAGGTCAGACGTATCATGAACTGACTGGGACTACCAGTCACTTGGTATGTGTGCCAGGCATTCCCAGAACACAAGTACATTACTAAACTAATGACCATAACCTAGCCTGTGACATTTCACAGACGAGCAGATCTGTTCACGCTGGCACTTCCTTTCTCCATGATGGACCAACTTGCCCGGAAAGAAGTATTGATGGAGCACATTTGAGTGTAATACGTTCATTTAAAGCTGTGCAAATGGCAAAATGTTGAGTGCGAAGCGAATTCGAATGATAAAGTCTGAGTATGCATCAAATTGAAGAAATTTTTTAATATTTCTCGAACATTTCTCGAACATTCTTCGAATACTTTGAAGCCAAATTACAGCAAAATGTTGCAGAGGATCCCATAAGCATATTGTTATGAGGCAGGAACATGAAAGTGTTTCCTTTGGCTAGGTTGATGAAGCACAGGAGGGGTGCTGCAGTCTTGCCTAAATCAGGACGTCCGGTCGCTTTAGCTTATCACCACTTTGAACCTCGTGACGAAGACCATCGCAGAACAACTCTTTGTACTTGTGACATAGCACGACGTACATACTTTGAAACAACGAACACCGCGGCTATGCACACCGCGATTGAGCTTACTTCTCGGAGTCATGACTAGGCCTAACTCCACTCATGGCGCCACGATGTACAAGAAGAATCCGAACTTTGCGGGCAAGAACATGGCGCTAGCGGACATACGAAAGCGAAGAAGCCACAATGTGCTTTGTTGCAAGCAACAAATGGTGTCACCCATTAAAGGGGCCCTGCAACTCTTTTCCAAGTAGCCATGGAATGGATTCACTAAAGGAGCTTATTGCCTCACGAATTCATTGCCGCAAAAATTTTTGGAATCCGTCCAGTACGAGTGGAGTTACAAAGATTTCTGGCACGCTGCAATTGAATTCTCTCTTCTCTTGTCCCGTCGAAAGCGCTGGAAGCTAAGCAGGGAGGGATGGCACGGGGAAAGAAAATACGTCACGCGCGCCTCGTGATCTTGAGCGCTTTTTCTCTTTCTTTTTTTTGTTCGAATACGCCAATTTTCATTGCGATCGCGCGCGCACGCGTGGACAAGTCGCGGCCTCCCGCGGCTGCCTCTGTAACTACCGAGCGCGCCATGCTCAAATCCGCCAATGGCCGATACAAAGAAATCTCTCGTCGGTGACGAGTGATTTTTAGGTACGCAACGTCATTTGTCGAGAGAAGAGAAAGCAATTCTGGCTGACTTTGAGAATTTATTGTGAATTTCACGCCGCGTGCTGCGCTATAATATTTGGCTCGCGTGTTCTCGAGAGCCTGGACTACCGATCGGCAGCGTTTTCTGAGCATGCTCAAAAAGTGTTGCAGGGCCCCTTTAACACCTCCGAACAGTGGATGGGCGTTTTACATATCAGCAGCGGATCCCCTTGGCCAAGCTCATCGCTCAGCGACCGCTCGGAGCACCAGTGGAAGAGGCTAGCAGCTTTGCCCGTCGGTGCCCCAAAACGCAAGACCAAGCACACTGCATGCTGATTTATCGTCGTTTCATTTATTTTCCGTTATTATAAACAGTTATGTATTTTTTTCCATAAGTTCTAATAATTCGAATAGTAAAGTTCCAGTGCAAATCAAATCGAATAGAAACACCATTAAAAAATATTCTAAAGTTCGAATATTCGGACACCCCTACTTTCAAAGAAAACTGGTATCGTGGTACAGCTCTGCAACCCAGGCATTGTGGCTGCATTGTCGTATGGGGAATGCGCTGCTGTTTGGACATGCAAAAGACCAAGCTTCATCAAAATTAATCAATAATGCAAAATTAATCAATAATGCAGTGTGCTGCTGCATGACTGCCACCCCCATGAACAGGAATGCAAAACTTACTCAAGCTTCACTGGCGGGTCAAGGCATCCACCATCACATGCATAGTAGTCACGGTCACTCCGGTCGAGCCAAACCCGCAGGAGCGCCTTGTTGTCATCGCCCAGAACGACGCTCACATTGAGGTGCGTCGCGTTGCCGTAGCTGATGCGGCGAAAGAAGAGTTCTCGGTGCAGGTCCTTTGGCTGTGTGTTGAGCTCTAGGTGGCTGTCCTTGAACAGGAAGGCACCCAGGCTCAACACCACGGCTTGCAGTACACCTTCCGCACCTACCAGGAATTGAAGCAGTGGAAGATTTGTAAGTGCCAAGTGTGCTACTCATACAAACCAGTAAAAAACAAAACTGCAATAAGACGGCAACTTGGGCGAGTTGGAGATAACAGCATGTCGCCAGAAAGCGCGAGATCCTCATAGGCTCAATGCCTAGCGCCGACACTGTCCATGCACTGTCTGAAAAAATAAGTGGCAAGGAGGAGATAGCACCTGTGGGAAAGGTCATGAAGGCAATAAGGAAACTGCTCTTTCATCTTTGAACTCAGAATGGTTTAGGAGCCCCTTACGTGTTCTTTGAATTATGGTGCAGACTTACATAATGGTGGACTTTTCAAGAAAAAATTCAATGTTGAGACTCAGAACAGCGTCTTTTCTAAATTTTCAGAACTCTTGTTCTTGGGAAGACAGAGCAATAAGGGTGTGGTAGTGTTACTGAATTTCTTGAATCATAAAGAAGCTATTGATATCCCATTTTAATCCAAATTTGGAGAAACACGATTTTCCCCTAAATAAGCAATTTTAGTCCAACCACAAACTTATAATTCGTGACATTCAAACAAACATTCTCTTTTCTAGAGTTAAACGAAAAAAAAAAAAAAATAAAGCCAGGCCTGCAAGGAACGCGCTGCACAGTCACAGCGAAAGCTAGAAGAGCAGTCTTTCTAGAGCCTTTTGTAAACTGTCTTGGTGCCACTACAACAAGAAGTTGCATGGCACCGATTATGTCATAAATAATCATAATTTTTGTGAAGTAGGGAAGCACACACTATGCCATTGTTCATTATTCTGCAGAGAAGCTAGGTACCCGTTACAGATCTGTAAGACATTGTGTGCACTTTGTTGATGCGGTAGCTCATGACAATGAAGAATAATGGTAGAGCCCTTTGTAATGGGCTGAAAGCTTTGAACAACCCACTAGTTACATAATTTGCATTGTGTGACACCTGGTCATTATTTTATTCTCATGTCATGGTATATTACTCATGTTAACGTGATTCCTTGGCAGCTAATACAAGTACACTTGCGAAGGTACTCACTAGTACACCATTAATCAACATAATTTTTGTGCAGTAAGGTAGCGTACAATAGCCATTATTCATCATTCTTCGTAAAAGAGAATCTTGTGTCAGAGCTTTTTAAGTAAAAAAAAAAAAAAGAATAAAAAATTAAAAAAAAGAAATACTAATGTAAAGAATCAACCTGCAAGGTAAGAGATTATTGCATGCAAAAGCAGGGCCAAGGACTGCTGAAGAAACTCACCTGTTTTAATAAGTTTCGAACATCCCTGATTCTCCAGTGTGAGCATCCATAAGTTTACTGCATTTGTAACTGAAGACAGGCTCGTCAGGTCTGCCCATAGGGTTGAGGCTTGCCTGCAGGTAAGGGGCAACAATTGAAGCCATACTGCCATGCATTTCACAGCAGCCTTTCAGTTCATATGCTACACTGTCAGTGAGTAAATGAAGCCAGCAAAATCTGAAGGCGTGCTTGTCAAACCAGAAAATCCTCAGACGAGCACCGGCTAAATGTCCTCAAAACATCAAAGCAAGCGCTCCCACGGTGCTCTTACATTATCAATGCTAGTAATGAGCCATCAACATTCCTACACCTCTGATTCTGCAGTTAAGAGATGTGCCAAAAAGCCTTTAACCCATATTTATCTAGTACCGCTTTTCTTTCTCTTTAGATCGCTAGCTAATGCACTTCAAGCACTTCCTAGCATCTATGGCTACAGAAACAAAGAGGGTAAACTCCCTCTGCCTCTAGTGCACAGTACTTGACAATACCACCAGCATCGCACAAACAACAAAGCACAAAAACAGGGTGTCTAGCGATCGGGAAAACCGGGAAAACAGGGAAAAAGGGAATTCTGAGCCACCGGGAAAAGTCAGGGAATTGTCAGGGAATTTACTAACAGAATGAGACATGTCAGGGAAAACTGCTTTCCTGGGTGTTGCTCTTATCTAGGTGGTGTACAAACTGGTACAAACTCACATCCCAGCGACAGTTTCCTTTCAGTAACGCTAAGGATATGCTTCTAGGTACGGCGAATGAGTCGGGAAGAACCGCGGCGGCGCGAGGCCAGCGAGTTGCGGGAACGAGCGCAGGCGTTGGCGCTCTCAACCGCGCGACGTTCGCGTCCCCACGTAGTGCATGACTGGATGACACGGATCTTTGCTTTAGTTGCCAAAGTGGTACCGGATTGCGCTACGCGTTCCTTTTTCTGCCCTGCGCGATCGTTGTCTTGTCTGGGCCCAATTTTGATATGCGCCTCCTCTCTATCGCCGCATATGATCGGGTTAAGGTGCGCTCGGCTCTCTGTACGTGGCCGCACGAGTCTGGTTTTGAAGTTTTCAAAACTGAGAGTCGATTGGCTGCTGTTTAGGGTCGCGAAGTTATCCAACAAAGAGGCGGCGGATCGGCGAAGTCTTCAAAGCAAGCATACAATTGTATGCTTGCTTTGAAGCGAGCAGTCCACTGCACAATTTGCCGTAGCCACAGCCAATTGAAGGTCCGTATACATTATGAATTTCGCCCAACCTGCCTTTATCACCATACTTTTCCTTCTTGTCCTGTTTGCGTATGCGCAGCATCGATGAGGGTGGGAACAGAAATGGGAAAGTATGAGCTTTCGAAGCATATCAAGATGGCGGCGCTCGCCCACGGGAATGACAAGAGAGGCCTCCTTGAACTTCGGTTTTTGTGCGATTTCGAGCTCATTTCTCATCGGCCGCTCTGGCTAAATTGCTTTTTCGGGCATATTGCGTTTTAAGCTAACTCGCTTCGATACAACGTGGATACGGCAAATATCACTGTGTGGTATTGGAGATGCCGAGTAAGGCGGCCTTTCTTGTGTTGTTGCTTTCTTCGTGTTCCTGCGCGTATGCGCCGTGCCTTCAGTGTTGCAAATCATGCAGTACTATGTTAGCAAAGCAGACCGCTCTTTCTGTTGCTGAAGAATTGGAAACCTTTTGCGTGAATTTCGGATAGGTAAACAGCGGCTGCATTCCTTCATCAGTAACACTCTAGATGTCATTCCGCGTTTGTTGCTGTCCAGAATTAAAGAAGTCAGTTTCGCTGCAAGGGCGACGCAATGAATGCGTAGCAACAAATTGGAATGTAATGCGAAGAAAGGCTACACTCATTTAGGAAATGCGGCCTCTGCAACGAGCGCAATGAACTACCTGCCGTCGTGGCTTCAACGCAAACTTGGCCATGAGAGCACAACACGCAAAAGGCAGTGATCCATCTGCTGATCCCTTCTAGAGATACGCGCGACCGCCAGCGACCACACCTGGTCGGCATTATGTCCCGAAGGCACGCAACCCCCCCCCCTGGCTCCCATCTCCTTGCGGCTCGTTTCAGCTCTGCTTCAACCGCGTTCGTCGGCATTGTTCGCGAGCTTTCACTCCCGCTTAGAACATACGACGCGCGGGCCGATGCTATCGATTTGGACTTTATAGGAAGCATGACGGCGACCGCAAAATGCTTCTGGCCTGTCCATATAGTTATCTCAGAAAAATATTTCTCAATGGTACCGACACGCCCTCTAAGCTGATGACGATAGGCTTGGGCATACCCGAATATCTAATAAATGTATCGTTATCCAGTTCTAGAATTTCGGCAAAAAGTGAGCTCCATCAGAACCAGAAGTGGTTGCAATTTTAGTTATTTTAATTTCAAGAAAGGCTCTGCTCAGAAAGATCAACTTAAGTACAAATTGACTGTGGGTGCAAGCTGTTTGTCTTTGGAGGCTGGTCCCAGGCAACTTACTCTAACACTTGTTCTTACTGAGCACCAGGGTGACTCGCTTGCAAGCAGACTTAGTCCATCATTCCTGCCTGAAGGTATGCTCAGAAAGCAGAAAGTGTGCAAGCGCAGCTCGCACACTTTGACAGGAAGCAACAGAGGATGTGGACAGACAAAGATATCAGGTCATGATCACACAGAGCTGCAGTTCACGGCAACACTGCAGTATAAAGGGAAGCTTTTCTGTCAACAAGAAGTGTCTTTTTGAGAATTATCAGGGGAAATTGCTTTTAGCACATGAGAGGTGCACGATTTTGTCTTGGTGGCAGGCGCCGTAACGAAATTAGAAATTACCAACTGAAATTATCAACATGTCCACAGTGTTTAAATATAGCGGCTGTAAACAATAAAGAGGGACAGACAGGAAACGAACATTGGAGAAAGAGGAGCAAACATCAACATTGACTAATGAGCTACGGAGAAAAAACAAAGAGTTCTCTTGAAGTGCGATGTAAGGCATCTACATATATTTCAAAGAAGAAATGAGCTTTTTCAAATCATAACGCAAGTGCATTTGGAGATTAAGGGCAAGTGCAATAAATATCTTGTGTGTTCTCTGTTGTTTTTTTTTTTGTTTTGTTTTTAATCTTATTCATGGCTAATTTTTACAAAATAGTGTACATTGCATCGGTCAGGGAATTTGATTTATGCAATTTGCTAGACACCCTGAAAAAGACCTGAGAGCTGTAAGTGCGTGAGTATGAGTATATGTGAGGGCACACTAAGAACACTTAGTCTCATTTCGAGCATCATCATCAGCAGCAGCATCATTTAACGTCATCTTGAACATTAATTTCAAGCATCATCATCATCATTTCGACCATTTTCATCATTTCACATTATTTATTTATTCAATCACCCCTCTGGATCACGTGACCTCTGAGACACCTGGCAGGCATGCAGACGGCGCAGGCTCCACTTAGAACAGCTCCGCTGTTAAAACTTCTTAAAGGTAAGAAGGTATCATGCGTGAGTACTCACAGGGTGTGGTGGCCACCGTAGCAGTGTTCCGGGTAAGGCAAGAAGTGCTTGCAGCTCCCGGTGTTCCGCTGGACCAGTGTTCCACTCGGAGGCCAAAGGCACGCACGTGGGACAGTATGTAGTAGATGGTGCCGTTGATGACGTCTCCGTTGAGTGCGCCGTATGCTTTGGATTGGCTGATGCCGAAGCCAGTGCTCCACAACTGCGGCATCCAGAAGGTAAGGCCGTGACCACCCACTCACCAGTGAGCAATGTCAGAGTTACACACTGATGTACTCACACTGGCCTACTCATACTGGTGTACACACACTGCTACACCCACAAACAAAACTCTCATAAAGGATGCTGCAGACTTTTTGTAATGAATGCCATCTCCATCAGTTGTGTGTTTAGGTTCAGCATAAACGTGTTCTACAAAAGTTAGTCGAGTGAACTTCACATTGCAGTTATTTAATTATGAGGGGAATGATAATTATAACACTGATTTGTCCAATCTTAGTAGAACGATAGTGATGTTATATATTAGGCCTCGTCTTTCAAAATTTTCAAAAAAAAATCATGGTTTTATAAACACATTGCCTGGGTGACCTGTTTCCATTAATAATGCAACACATTGTTAAAAATTATCAATTTGCAATGTCCCAAAGCCTTTCAAAGCTAGATGGGCAAATTTTAGGCAAATGCATATAGTACTGCAAGTTGCAAGATGGTAATTTGAAGTCATCAACACAATGAGGCTATATAGAGCCCAGTGTTTTGATGGATGGACTACTAGTAAGGGCTAAAGGGCTATATAATAAATGGAAGTCTCCTTGTCAAAATGTTTGCTTCACAAACATTCCTTCATCAATCACTGGTGATCAATCAAATAATAGTGTTGTACCATAACTGCATTCTCTAGATGCAGCAGTTAAAACAAAAGCATGTCGCAAGGAATGTGGATTGTTTATTTGCTGGTAGGAAATTTCAAATATAGTTACATTAAGTGAAATTTCACACGCTACTCAAGGAAGAAAATATGTTGAATCAGAACAGTTAACTGGGCAAGTTAATCGTTCTGCGCCGTTGTCTGTCGTTCCTTTGCTCATCCTCGTTTTTTTCGCACAGCTTATTCGTTCAAGATGGAAGAAAATGTCATGGAGACTTTTACGTCTACTCTCCCAACATTTTCGTAACTTTTATTTATGCCAGAATTTGCTGTCTAGACCCCCCTTTCTATTTACCATCATGCCACAACAAGGGCGTAAAAGTCTCACCTGGCTCCATGCATCGACGTGCATGTTGCGCAGAATATGGCTTTCAATGCTTACGACTCTCTGCATTTCCTGCAATGTGGAAAAATGCACACACAAAATTTAACTGTAAAATGTGAACTGAGCCTAGAAATACAAGTCAAACCTTGAGATAACAAATCATTCAACACAACGAAGTGAATTTCCAAATATTTTCTCTAGTACAGCACACATGCTTATAACAAATATTTAATATCAAGAAGGTACCGCGTTGACTCATGTATGACCCATCCCTCTATATAACCCACACACCCAACAAAGATAAGCGGAAAAATTTTACAGAAAGATGCAAGTGTATTGCCATGAAGCTACCTTGCTCGCATTAGTATGAATGCCTTGCAGTGAGCCTACCTTGCATGCCGAAATTTGCGTATCACCCATGCCCCCCACATAAGTTTCGTAGTTTCTCTATTTATTTGCACGGATTATAAATACAGCATCTTCAGACCAGATGAATCCTTGTTATAATGAGGCTTGACTGTACAGTAAACAGAAGACTAATGGAAAGAGAGCATACAAAAGAAAAGTACTTACCTCTCTGAGAAAAGATTGAAGCTGTGAGACTGCAGATGGGTAGTCCTTTGACTTCACAGGCAGCGAGTAGTCCACCAGAGTTTGTATCTTGAGCACTGTGGAACTGAATGGGTCAAGAGTTGAGCACGCATTAACCACGTTTCACTGTCTCGTCATCTATCCAATCAGGATTACAGCATTGACACTGTGGCAAAGGGAATGGAATGTGTTTAATGTCGTTCCATCCATGAAGAATTGTGACGAAATCTGTGTAGCCCTTTGCCACCATAAAGTACCACTGGAGGCTGAGCCATGATGTAATAACAGCAAAGCTCCCTTTTTTCTTTATTTTTGATCTTTTGCTGGTGGCTCCAATGAAGCAATGTACAGCTTTTCATTATATATGGCCATATACATATTAGTGAATCTTCTCATCTGACAATGTCCCAACAGAACTGTCCCTCAGACATCAGCTTTTTAATTAATGATGGAGGCAAGTCTGACAGTAGCGAATGGATATATAACTTCACCTTTTTTTTTTTTCAAAGGTGTGAAACTTTAGTCTGTGTAACAGATACATAAAATGTGTATTTGAAATGAAACAGGTTTGGTGAAAAAGTCACAGCCTACATAGATGGCTTCAAATTAACAGCTGCAGCACAGTGTTTTCACGGCGAAATTCAGATTCCATATATGATTTTACTGGCTGTACACCTAACCTATCAACAAATTAATTTTCCTCTTTTTGCTTAACACACAGTCTGCGTACACGTCTTTGCATGTTACCATTGGCATAGTTACACTTATAACGCAAGCATATACAAATACGAAAAGAAAAAGAAAAAAAAAGACGTGGCTCACCTCTTTGGTTCAACTGTGACTGTGTTTGGCAACTTCGGAGTGACAAGTGCAAAGGCAATGACAGTGTCTTTGCTTACACCTGGCGAGACCTTGCCATGCCAGATGATGTTTTCCTGGCCGTAGCGATCCTTGATCCTTTAATGTAAGCAGAAAGCACATAATTATATTTTCAAAGCAAAGCATTAAGAGGAGTACTTGCATATGCTCTGGTTAAATTAGAGCTGTAGTGAAGAATAACACTGCACCTCAACTTTCCAAGAAGATAGAACAATTTAGTGTGTAACAGTGCACCAAGGGAAAGCTACCTAGCGACACTAAACACCGGCTGTGACACTAATGCCATACACCTTGCCACTATCGGAAGCAAGGACCTTGCTTCCAAATACATCCTAGTGGCTTTCTATGGCCCTCGAACTGAAGTGGTTAAGCAGGCTAATCCATGAAGCTGATTCTTGCATTTTTTTACCTCTAGTCATCAGGGCTTAATTTGTTTGTTTGTTCCTATTTTATTTTTCCATTGTTTTTATTTTGTATCCTCTTTGTCAATTAAACTCAAACAGCTTATTCTAGGCAATTCATTTTCAACCATTGTGTACAATGCGACATGTGACCATTGACTGATGCAACAAATGATGACTTCCTTTCAAACTTTATTAACATTTCGCAAGCGAATCAAGTGATGGACTTCGAAGTACCCATTAGCCTAGGACAATTGCATTTGAACAATGTGAATCATTTGACATGCACTTGGGTAGAGATTTTTGCGGTGTGTGTGCATTTAAATTATCATTTAGTCACTTTATTTACGATGTGTGGACCTCTGCCAGAAACAATTATGAGCGTTGATCCACTCAACACACTGAGTGCCACAAACTTCAAGCAAAATCGGACAAAAAGCAAACAAACCCAAGAGGCTTTGCCTGCAGGTTCTCGGTGGTAGAACCCTTCTGTTCGATGCCAAATGTGATTGGATCCGACTGCAAGGTGTAAGAAGGCGAAGTGAGAGGCTCCGCCAGACATTTCTGAAGCGCGGTCATCATTAAGTTAAGCGAGTAGTCGAAGTACAATAATAATATCCGGGGTTTTACGTCCCAAAACTACGATATGGTTATGAGAGATGCCGTAGTGGAGGGCTCCAAAAATTTTGACCATCTGATGTTCTTTACCGCGCACTGACATCGCACAGTACACGGGCCACTACAATTTCGCCTCCACCGAAATGCGACCGCCGCGGCCTGGATTGAACCCACGCCCTTTGGGTCAGCAGCCAAGTATCGTAGCCACTGATCCACCATGGCGGACGAAGCATAATAAGAAGAGCCTTTTCAACTCACCAGAGGGTTGACAATCTTGACAGTTTGGACAAGTAAGGACGGTATTGTTCGATGGGCATAGTAGGTGTGACTGACACTGATTGTTTTTCTCCTCTGTAATCCAAAGCACAAACGTCTCAGCCAATGTATGATGTCATGATATTGAAGGTTCAAACACTTTTCTTGACCAATTTCTACCTTTTTGAAACACCATTACATTTACTCCTACCAAATGATACTTTACAAAGCAAATCGTGAGCTAAATATGGCTCCGTAGAAGTGTCATTTAATTTACAGACTTAAAATTTGAGGGCTTCTAATCTTTGTTTATTGCTATAAAATATGCAATTAATTTTGCTTTCTGATATAAAAAACTGCAAACTCATGCAGGTGGTCAATGATAAGTGGAAAGCTGAACAATTCAGCCACTAAGAGACTGCATTACATCCAGCAACAATGTTTCTGCATGAATTATTGCCCTCATGTGAAGCTTGAAAGGGAGCAAGAAAATATGTATGTTACATTTATACTAATGTACACTTGTACACACTAATGCACACTTGTGCAAGTGCTTCATGTGTCCCCATTCTGTCGTGTAAGCAGCACATATCAACAGCTGTTATGTCTCGCCAACAAGATGATACTAGGTGCTTCAGTGAATTTGACAGCTCATGGAAGTAGACTGCTTACCTTGTTGAAACACTGATACCTAAAGACAGTGCCTTTTACAAAGTGTACCACATTGCCTTCTGTAACACGCAAAAAAAAAAAGTGGAACTCATTTCAGTCCAACTGCACAACAAGAGGGTAGCTGCCTATAGAACTTGAAGTCTGCCAACCTTGGTGGGAGGCTTGCGGGTACGTGATCTCAACACCAGGATGAAAACGGCAAGGCAAGGGACAAAGTCCTGTTGTTGAAAATGAACAGGGTGTTGTCGTCGTCAACGGAAAAGCCTATTTTGCCATTTCCTGAAAGAAAATATTGCATGAGGCACAGAGCTTTTTTTTAGTTACAAAGTAAACCATAAAGATTATAGAGCATGACCTGGATGATAGCAGAGAATTAGCATTTTCGTCTAACATAAATATGTTGGAAAGTTCATGCACCATGCCTTAGCTCTGCTTTAGGTTTAGTATCCAATGTGTGTATGGCTGTGAGCATGCTTTCAGACAACATAAACATGGCAAGAAGACACCTTGTTTAATCTTTTATCACTAAGTAGACTTGCAAATGATGTCATGTGTTGCCGAGTTGAGATTGTAAGTGCTTGTTAAGTGGTCTTGATGTATGTGATATCTCTTGAATGTAATACAGAACCACTATCAGGAGATTGTGCTATAAATGACACGTATAATAGCAGCACTTGTACTTCTGCATGACAATGAGGCAACAATGCTGAACTGAGAAGTTAAGGTAGAGCAAGAGCATGTCACACTAAGCGAGTCAGATCTAATTGATAGTAGTGCCTACGAGTCTTCGATATGCAAGCACAACACCAGACTTTTCCTTTTTGTTAACACCTGTGAGCCTCAGTGGCCAATAGCAACAAGTGCCCTGACTCACCGACAAACGAGAGAAGTCGCTTGTCAGTAGAGCTCTCGTAGCTGCGATATAAACTGGCATCAAACTCCCCGACATCTCGAAGGAATGGGTCGACGTTCAGTGCCACACATCCGATGCTCGGATCTGCAAGGACGGGCAGGACGTGATCAAGACGGGTGCGAATGACCGAGTGATGTTGAGCACTGCCACATGCTGCTTACCAATCATGATGGGTGTCTTTCGCCTCACCCATCGAAACAGGGAAGGCCCGATGTACAGGACCAATGCAAGGGCCATCATAACAAGCAACAACATTTTTCTCGATCTGTGAAGCGAGAGCGAACAGAAATCAGCACATCGAATTCATCATCAGGCCCCCAGCGAAACAATCAACATGCAAATCGTCACCCACTGAAGAGTTGACAAGATAGAAGCGATTATAATGCCATGTTTAAGCTCGACGGAATTAGATCCGCGCAGTTATCCGTGACACGAGTGAGTCGGGCACGTAATAAAAATAGTTGTTTCAGTCTCATCTAACGAAAGACGAACGCAATTTCCTCTACATCAGCGGCATGCAGTGCAACGCAACAGATGATCAGAAAGAAAAAAAAAAGCGAAAAGAATAAGCACAGAACGCAGTAAGCATATTGTACCTCTTAAGCACGAGTTTCGGGTGGTAATGAGCATGCCTAAAAACAAGAAAACCAGGGTATGAACTTATTAGGAAGGAAAGGTCATTCGGGCGCTACAGAAGAAAAAAAATCATGCAATAACGACAGGCTGTGCAGTGGTCTCCGACACAATCATTTTTCTTGCACTACTCACGACAGGTAGCCATCGCAAGAGTCGTTTGACCCTCCGAAATTTCTCCCCGATATCCATAGCTCTGGTGTTCTACCTGCAACGGATTACGGAGCGCATCACCGCCACGCTTCAGCAAATGCGTAATCGCATCTCATTTGCGACGACACGCCCGCGAAGCCAAGTCAGTTTCACGTATTTCGATTCGTTTCGCCTCCAACTTCACTCATTTAACGCACTAGAACAGCATCGCTTCGTCCGCTTGTCATTTGCCGCAGTGACGCACGTACTGCCTGCGGCGCCGGCGGTTCTGATGTTACGTGGTCAGCCAATGCAGTCAAACGTCCCAAGAAGCGAAGGAATCGCAGCGTTGCTGTTCTTGTACCATGACTCCTTAGAGCACTGGTATCCGTTAGACTTTAAACTGTTTTTATCGCCGCGCTACGAGAGCTGGGCGTTCCCGAAATATCACTGTGTAAACGCGTGATCTCGCTACACACACACACACACACACGCACGCAAACTTGTTGGCGAGTTTTGGAGACGATCTTGGTGCTACCGTACCCAGGCGCGCAATCATGTGGGCCTGCCTCGCCGGTGTTTTGGTGTCGGGGCAGTTGGCTAGCGATGCCTACGTTCTTCGTCCATTCGGAACTTCGAGAAGCAGTAACTTTTAAACTTTCGCCACCCCTGCACCATCGCCGAACATCTGATCGGCCAGCCACACGCAGGTGTTGACGTCTCGCAACACTGGGACAGCAATCCCGCACCAAATGTTTGCGTAGATAACCATCAGTCATAGAGTTAATATACTGACTCTAGAGGAAAAGCTCCCCATAGGGCCCATGCATTAAAACCTATAACCGCTCGGGAGCCGCCATGATGGAACGATACTCAGCTTTCGGGTGACGTTCACTCGCACTCGCCACTGCATGCTGCAATAACCCCTGGCATTTTTGTTTGTTTCGTGGCTCTCTATTGCATCGCAGTTAAGAGACTGTCACATAAAGTCGAGCTTTTAGCTCGTGGCAACAAAAAACACGCACGCAAGCAAGCCGGCGCAATCAGCCGTACGCTGCGCGGCCACGCTCAGAAATGTTGACACGATACAAGGATGGTGGCGCCATCTAGTAAATAAACCTGCAAACGCTCCTTTCCGCGTGCAGTAAATTGCATAAATGGCTCTTGTATCTTTCCTAAAAGTATTTGATATGAACATCAAACAATTTCCATTCGTTTATAATACATAAACACGCTTGTTTACTATTTTTATTGCGAGAATTTGAGTGTTTTCAAGAGCCATATTTAGCGCTTCTGTAAATTACTGTAATGGCAACTGTGACAACGTTCCAAGATGTCGCCGCTCGCGTGGTTATAGCTTTAGTGGCCCAGCTTTTCCTCTAGAGTCTGTTATATTAACTCTATGCCATCAGTAGTAAAGTTTTAAAAATATCAACAAATAAAATTTTATTTTTTAAATTGCGGAAGGTTGATTTACAGCTGTTTATTTTAAGTTTACTATGTTTTTTTTATTATTTTATGCGAAGCTGTAAATAGTGCTTTCGTTTGTCTTGTCAAAGCGTTGTTTCATTGGCTACCCTCAAAATGCCCCGTTTCTGCAACGAAGTTTGTTTCTCGTTTAATTTCAAGTTAACAAGCACATCCAATTGTTAAAATAATTTTACAACACGTGCACAATACCAGTCAAAACATTCGTAACTTTGTTGCGGTTAAATGATTATGCATGTATTATGTAGCCCCTAAGATGGGTATCCGTAGCCATAAAAACAGTACCAATCTCGGAGGCAGAACCTGTATTTTTCTCGTTACATAACTTTTACCACAGTGTGGTGCAATATCACTTTGGTGCAATTATACAACCCGCAGCACGCCAAGCAAGTTGAAGGCACCCGAAGCCCGCTATGGCGTCTGGTCAGCGCGCGTTTGTTCAGAAACTGAGCAAGTAAGGCGTGCATGACCATTTCCCGGTTAATGTGTCATCGAGCATGCTTGCGCTTCATGTTGCGACGCACAAACCGATGCTTCCTGTTTCATTTGCTGACACCAAACCTCTCATAAATGTGCCGGGGCGTTGGCGAGATATGGTGCTGTTCTCCCATGCATTCGCTCTGGCTTGACGCTTGTTTTTGCGGTTTTCTTTGCAGACAAGCGAACGCCGATGTCAGACGCCAGATCGCAAGTAGCGGAACGGAGAGAGACTTCGCTCATGGACTCGGCGGAGCGCAGGGCAGTGTCTGTATCTGCATGTTACCTCACTGTTTCCGGAGACGGTTGCAAAATAAAACTTCCCGGCTAACGGTTTGCGTTGCGCTGCTGAGCGAGGACGCGCGTCCGATTCGTGGCCGCGACCCGCATCTCGAAAGGAGCGAAATTTCGTGTCCTGCGGTTTACGTGCACGTTAGGAAACTTTATGTGGCCAATATTAATCCCGAAGCGTCTGTCGTGCCTCATAATCATACAGTAGTTTTGGCATGTGTAACGCGAGAATTAATGATGATAATAAAATCGCACACTTGCATAAGTCGCCATCAGACGGCATGCCTGCATAGGTGTACGCTATTTTTGCCATTTGTAACCATAGTTGATAAAGAAAAAAAAGACGCATTGAGCTTTGGGTAAATGAAACTCTTATCATGCTCAATTTGCATTAATTTTCCTTGTAGTATGCTAAGTATGCTGCGTATTAAAGATGATGGCTTTGATGAAGACATTACCACCTTTGTCGGGATGTTCAGTGTGGTGTCAACTACAGCAACAGCGAAATAACGGTATCTTAATTTCTCTTAATGCTTGCAGCCAGTAACTCGTGCAAGTGTTCATGATTCAGTTATTTCTATATAGAAACACAATATGACAGACTTCACAATTAGGATACATTTAAGTACTCCGTAACTATAAAGACTCACTAGAGTATGCACAAAGCAACATGCTGCTGTCAGTTATTTCATATAGAAACACAATGTAACTGACTTCACAATAGGGATATATTTAAGTACTCCATAACTATCAAGGCTCACTAGAATGCGTACGAAGGTAACATGCTGCTGCCTTTCTTCAAACAAAGTGTCCAGTGCCTTGTAATAAATTATCTGAAATTTGATTTATCCATCAACACTACACATAATTCACACCTGAAGTGAGTAACATGCACATGTCATCCTGTGACAACTTTCTCTTTGCAATGTCAAGGTGCTCCATTTTCTATTCCCTTGTAGAATATTGAGAACAGTGACGTAGGAAGATAAGGCATTTATTTACTAACAGGAAAGAAATTAATGGCATTGCCTGGATCCATTCTTAACTGTCAGCAATAGTACACACACAGCAGGTTTGACATATTTTGTGTGTGGGTGTGCTTTGTAGGTGTGTATGTTCACACACATAATGTGGCAAAATATTTTGTGACTTGTAAGTGTTGGTAATCATGCAATACCAATTAATTAACTGACTTTAAAAAGCAGCATTCAAGCTTTCTCCTCTAAGCACATTTACTCCAATATTAGCATGTTGCATTGAATTGGTATAATTTCCTGCAAACATTGTTTTGTCAAGCTTTTAACGTGTGCTTTCAATGCAACATTGCAGGTACCTCTCACTGATGTTGTTGAGCCCCTGGACTTTGAGGAGTTCCTTCAACAGCATCAGGATTTGTCTGATCGGGATGCCATCAGTGACTTGCTAGGACTTTCCCCCTGATGACGTAGAAGTTGGCATCCTACCGAGGAAATGTCGAACCATAGAACCCATTGTGCCAGAGGAGAACCCGTAAGAGCCCCCCTCTTTTTTTAGGGGCGAAGCTCCTTATGCCGTGGGTCGTCGTCCCCTGTAGTTTGTAGTACGTAGTAGCCACCTGCGTAACCCGCAGTATCTCCCTGTGTGATGATGATGACGCTGCCATCACGGCACACCACATGGAATGTACCCACTATGCGTCATAACGATGACGATCGCGATGCCATACAACACATGGCATCGCGATATGGTCTCACATGCATATCGTTTGACCACATGCAACCAACCACCATCACGTCTTTGATGATGTACTGGGCGAATTTCACAGAAGATTCGCGGTTTACCGATGAATCTCCGGAGCTTCGCCCACTCATCATCATTCACTCCGTGGATATGCTGTGATTTTTTTTTTCCTGCACGCTGTTTGTTTTGTTACATGCATTCATAATTTTTTGAAGGGTAGTTAATATAAACAGAAGTAAATCTATGTTTTATACGTGGTGCTTCCTTTCTGTGAAATCAGTGTTTTAGTGCTTATCTCAATGGGGAGTAGCTCATACTCGCTTCCCTTTCCCATCCCCTTGATATGCTATGCATGGCTATGCTATGCTTTACCCTCTCCCCCTCCTTTCCACCCTCCTCACCCTCAGATCACTCCTCCTAACCTTCACTTCCCTTTCCCACCCCCCTTGCTATACTATACTATACATGGCTATACTATGCTAAGTGCTGCTTGGTGCATACCCGCCCAGTTTTGTGCAGAACGATCCCGGAGTTTTGTGACGCTTCAATAGCTCCGCAATTAAAAGCAAACAGATGTCTGACGCAGAACATTTTCCAGCTTCTATACAGATTATTGGAGTCTACAAAGTTCGCTTTTCGGACTTGAGAAGTGTTGGGCAAGCAATCTGTTTCTGCATACTTGTTTTACATGTAAACAACCTCTTGCCTGTTGTGGTCACTTGGCTGCGGCATTGCACTGCTCAGCACGAGGACATGGGCTTGATTCCCGACCGCAGCGGCTGTGACCGGGATTCAAACCTGCATTGGGACATATGTCCCACTGTTTAATTCGATTAGGAGTTTTTTGTTGCGCTTTGTGGTCAGCACTGCTACTGTAAAATCCCAAGCAAGCGCCCCCTTCCCTTTTTGGAAGGTTTGAAATATACGCCAATGACCAAACAAGCGCACTGCCTTCCCTCCCACCCCCCCTTTTATTTTCAACTTGTTCTCCGCTGCATAATCCTGCAGCAGTGGTTTCTACGAACCCAAGTTCTGAGAGTCTTTACATTTGTGCAAGATTTCTTGGTACTTTGAGAGTGTGGTGCCTCATAGTTGCATTCTGAGTTGTCACAAATTGTAGGAACATTTGAAGAACGTATTTATCCCTGTGTCATGACACATGAAATTTCACACGAGGGTTCCCTTCGGTTCAGTAAAGATAGTATCTGCATGCGTATTCAATAAAGCATTTACAGGTGGGCATTCTTCTTAGAGGCTCTTCCACTGCCATCTTGAATTTTGGTCCGTGATCAAGCAAGGGCCCCTCTTCGAATCTTGTCCAATTAACTTTCACAGTAAGGGGGGGCACTTGCTCGGGATTTTACGGTACTTGTCACATCAAGCAGAAAAAGAACAAGCTGAAATTTTGACATCACCACTTATTACGACCATTTCTGCTGAGTTATTAGAGGATTTCGGTGTGTCTGCAAACTTGTGGGCATTAGCAGAATATCGTGTTACTGGTGACATAAGTGAATGTAGCCAGAGCCTTTAGCGCACTCTGGGGGTGCAGAGCTAAAACAGACAAACAGAGGTGTTACTGCCATAATAAAGCGTATGCTACTTTGCGGGTGATGTTGATTATCAGGAGCTGTGTAAGTGGGAACATGTTGCCTAATTAAACCAATTTTCAGCAAAAAGACTCGTCAAACACAAAAAAAAACATGTCTATTATAAATGGAAGAAGGGGAACTTTTTCTTTTTTTTTCCTGAGGGGCTATTTTCTTTTTTAGAAAACCAAATGAATCCAACAGACAATTAGCGCAAGGAGAGCAGGGCACATCAATTGTTGTCTTCAACTCTACTGTTGTAATTATTATGTAAATTGATTGAAAGGAATTAAAGTGTACGAAAAGTCACGCTGTTTGTCGGTGAGATCTGAACTCACAACCTTCGAGTTACGTGTCCAATGCTCTACCAATTGACGCGTAACTCCAAGGTTGTGTATTGGGATCCAGCCGACAAAAAGGGTGATTTTTTTGTTAATTTTAATTCCTTTCAATTTACGTAATAATTACTACACTACAGTTGAAGAGAGCAATGAATTTGCAGCATGCTTTCCTTGGCCTTATTATCTTTTGGTTTAATTGTGGTGCCTTTGTTATGGTTTACAACCCTGCGTGAAATGTTTCTACCATCGTCCTGTAGCCCTGTGTGTCAAGTAATGTCCTCACATGTATACAGGAGTACTGGGTGCTCTAAAACTGTGCTGTCAATTATGCTGTAGGGAGGATCTGGACTTTCACATGAGGCAATGCCTGCACACCTACACCTCGGATTGGGTGGTGGTGAGTCGGTGCTACCAAGGCCACAGTTCCAGTGTTATCATCAGGGATTCGGCACTGGAGAGGGCGGCCGTCGTGCGCACCACGCAGAAGCAGGAGTTTGAGGTGGACGTCTGCGATGAGTTGTCTCGCCATTCGCAGCAATCCTCTCTGAGTCACGGAGAAGACATTCCGGTACGACTATCATCTGTTCCTTGTTATCAGACCAGTAGGCCGAATTCTTTCCCATACCAGCTGCAGACTACCAAAAGATTTCTTAATTGTGGCACCTGATCATTCATTATCGTAGACTTTGTATTTAGTCTGCTATTTCGTCATACTACTGATTAGTGGCGTATTTTTCAGAGGCTGATTTCTGAGACATGCTCATTTATTTTGTTTCAAGCAAGTTTGTATAGACATATTTCTGAGGCAGATAAAATTGGTACCATTGTTGATAAATATGTCACCGAGCTCTAAAAACGACGTGCTAACTTTTGGTACTTCAGGTTTGCCAAGCTTGTATGGGGCATATAAAGGTTAATCCCCTTTAATAAGGTGTGTATATGTATGCATCAGTAAAGGCAAATGCTCAGGCGAAAGCTATTAAAAAAAAATCACCGCCCTAGCCCTCCGTACAAATGGTTAACCAGCGAAGCTGAAATGTGCGGCCCCAGTGTTTAGCAGTGGGTTCAACCCGACGCTGCACTGAAGCCTTCCACAGTTATCGTTGCCAGGTTGTGGTCGAACCACAGGCGGTCACAGACGTCGCAGCCGAAGCCAAAGTGCCGCTGGAGAAACTCTCGCCCAAAGCGGGCGTTCGCCCCGGCGAACGCGCTCCCGCAATCACGTCGACAGCCCGCAACGCCGCTTTCTTCGGCGCGCCAGAGGGCGCGCCGTGGCTGCAAGCGTTTGACCTTGCAAGCGTCGTACCCAAGCAGGCGCGCCAATGGCGCGCCGAGCTTGGGTACGACGCTCAGAACGACGTAACTGATAGCACAGCCAATGGAGACCGCTCGTGACACAGATGCCGAACGGTTTTTCGTTTCTCCTAGCCATATACAGCTTTCGCTGTAAAAATGAATTCTGTCCTCCTCCTCGTCCTTCACACCGCCCAAATGTATTGTCTGTGAGATATTGCCAATTTTAAACTTCAGGTGGGTGTTTATGTAATAATTGTAGTAATAGTAATAATAAATATGACCTCTGACATTGGCCTGTCCTACTTGGAGGATGCTGTCGTACTCGACGATACACATGACAATCAGCAACCACGTTCACGACTCAACCCTTTATTTTCCGCACCACATGTCCGACTCCTTACGTCCCTCTCTGTCCCTCTTCTCGCGTATTCTCGCTGTTCACCTGACACTCACGTCATCTGGTTCCTCTACCGTCAACTACACACAGCCTCCAAGACCCGCACCCAACACATGCACACTCCTCACTCCATTTCATCTCTCACAATACCACTACAGAAGTGCAGCTTCTTTACAATTTTTATCACTAGTTAATGTAGCAAAGGTGCTATGTGGTCCAAATGCAGTTTGGCACAATTCAAATACTACATGCAAGTCTTCTACTGCACTCACATTTTGGTAGATTTTATGTGGGACACGTACGGTTCAACATGCATTGCTACTTTAACCTCGAAAATTAAACTTTCTGAAATTTTGAAGCATTAAAAGTGAATGAATAGACATATTCCGACTGCATGGTAACAGCCTGAAAAGGTGGTTTCACTGCAGCGTGGAGCTGCTATGCCATGAAACTGCCTACTCGAAAGACATTCACGCTGTCGTGAAGTGCAAATTAATGTTTTTAAGTTTAAAAGTGTGTTATACAGGTTTATATGGGCTAGATATGGCAAATTTTAAAACTTAACATATTTTACAGCCTATAATTTGCACCCTACTACTGTTCAAATCCTGAAACTACTTGAATACGCCGAGAAATTATTTGATACTAATTACCATTGGCTTTAACTTTGCTTCGAACCAAGAAAGTGATGTTCGCACAAGCCTAGTATATAATACATTAAAGTATGAAAGCGGCTGCTGCCATGTTGTGTTTTATGCAGCCCTCGCCAGCAGAGAGCATTTCTTCAGTTGAATTCCGCTGTGCCAGTGCTGCTGAAACTCCGCGAGGAAGTTGGGCGAGCAGCGTCTTTGACCTGCGCAACTCGGCAGCCGATCCACTGGTGCCAGCCCTTCTCGAGCGTACGCCTCCCGAGGAACTAGGATCGCCGAAATGCAGCTCAGCGTCTCGAAAGGCGCCACGATGCTCTCTTTGAGCTGTACCCTCTCCAAGACGAGGTGAGAAGTTGTTGCAGTGTCATGCTTCACAGTGTTGGAACTCTTTAATTACTTGTATGCTAAATAAAAGTAGCTTTTTACTTTGGATTCGTAACTGTAACCTGCAATAAAAAAGCTAACGTTTTTTGCATCAAAATATAAAGCTAAGTGGCGGGCGATTACTTATGATATGAAAAATCAAATGTATCATTTTGTGTGGGAAAACAAACATGTCATAACGAGAATTCATAAATATAAGAGCAAGCTTTATAAAGACTTCAGTGGTACCCGAGTGTTGCGCTCTTGATTAGTACTGTTCACTAAGGCTCTAATTATCTTGTGGAGCAACGTCCCATCTTCTGAAATTCATACTAACACCAAATCTATTCTCAATTCGAAAGTCAGCTAACGATAATTTATCAATACACTTTGTTATTGTGAATTTGTACTACATCTAGTGCTTCCACAGACTGTAAACTGATGATTCTACATGAAAATAATTACACATGCCTACAATTTTGGTAATGTAATTTTTTTTGCACAAATGAAGATAATAATGAAATAAATTTGGTCAATCAGTCAATTGCCTATGATAATTATTCGTTTTGAACGTTGTTGTTAAGCATAACAAGTACACAAACGCTAGTTAAACCGTATTGAATGCGAGCTTTTAAGCTCACTTGGACAAACTGGTAAATGGCATAACGTGACCGAAATAAAAAGTAGATTCAGGATCTTGGCTTCAGAACATCCTATGAGTGATTTCTCTTGTTACCGAGATATTTTTTAGTATATGCAGTCCATGGGATTCTCAAACTCTTTGCCAGCACAATAGCTCAAGATAACGTAGCTTTAATTTTAGCAGCCTAGTTGTACGCAAGTTGAGTTCTTTTAACACCAGCAAAGCCATATAAAAGCATTCTCCGTAGGGGTGCTGAAAGCTTGAATTTATGTGTGTGTGCCTGGGGGGGGCCCATACCCACGCTACCTGTGTGTTACCTGCGAGTAAGCGCTCAAGGGTAATTTATTGACTCATAGGAGGAGATCATTGAAAGACGTTTGCCTGCCGAGCCACCACGAGAACATATGGCTCACCGGATTCTGGTTCGATGTCTGGCTCTCAAGTAGGTTGTCTCTCAAAAAAGCTTTTCCTATTAAGTTGCACAGTCAGTAGCGCACAGCCGCAGCACAGTTGCTCGCAGCAAGTTGTGCAGCCATAGCACTACTGACTGTGATTTCTACTAGCTTGATCTTTAGGCTTTGATTCGCACCTATGTATATAGATTGGTGGAATGTTTTTGTTACGTGCAGTGTGTTTTCAGGAAAGTGTGAAATGCAGATGTTCAAATATTCCCCCATAGAAAGTTAATATTCATTGGCTGTCTAGCAGGGCCATGTGACTAGCATGCGACTAGCATGTGTCTGACAGGAACATGTGGTACCTAAATGTAAAAACTCTCAAGGGTCCCTTGCATTCACCTCAAACAACTCAAAGGTGAAAGCCATCTTTTTTTTCTTAGTCGATGCATTGATTATCCCCTGCCCCCCTCCAAGATATTTCTGCACCTAACGTGGCTTTCCACTACCTTCAGGATCGGAGGCATTACAAGCATTCTGCTCGTCACCTGGTTTCGCACTGCCTCTACCGTGATACCTCTGATGAAGTGACGATGTTGTGTGATCACATCATCATGTGACATCACGTTATGGGACGTCATAGTGATGTCATGATGATGCCACGGGGTGATGTCATCACGTGATGATGATTTTTTGCATCACTGGTGTTGACGCCGATGCCGTGGGACGCTGATGATCAATTTTCGTGTATACAAGTCCGCAGTATGGGGAGAGCCAGTGCATATTAACTGTAGCGAAGCCCCGAGTCTAGTGCCATAACTTTGCTCTAACCACTTGTCTTCTGGCTAATTTTGAATATATTAAGTCCTGATCGCATTCTTAAGCAATCCCTTTCGTGAATGGCGAGCTTGGCTTGGCGCCAAGAATGCTGACAACCATATATGTGTTGTATCCAGTGCTGAGTCCTACGAAATGTTATTACATCTATGAAAGTTATTCCGTAAGAATACTACATGCCACACTTGTCAGATATACATTAGCTGAGACATCTGCCCAATTTTTCTTTGATTGCACCTCTCTGAACAGTGGCACTTAGAAAAAAGTCATACTTGCCAACTATTGCAAATTTTTGTAGAGTTTTGAATTGGGACTTGGGATTTCATGAGCATTTTGTTAAGTTTTATAAAATAAATAGTGTTTGCAAAGAAGCTTCACTTGTCAGTCTCTGAGCCTTTTGTTCACAGGTTTGCAGGATAGGAATATAGATTTTGGACTATTGTACAGTGGAGCCTAATGGGTGCCACAATTGAATTCTGTTTGAAAATACTTAAACTACGGTATATACTTTTTTTCTTCAGTGATGTTAGAGCTCTTGCTGTTCTTAGTGAGCATGTTGTGCCCTTGCTTTTCCATGTTCTGTCTGTTCCTTTCGTTTTTATTTCTTGTCTTCATTGCTTAACATGTTGGTCTTCCATTTTTTGAAGACTGGAGCTGGAGGTTGAGCCAATCTTTGGCAGCATGGCCATTTATGATGCCAAAGAAAAGAAAAAGGTGAGCTACATCAATAACCTTAAAACTCGCTCATTTCCCACGTGCTTTTGGTTGTACGAGTTTGCAGTGCTTGTTTATTTGCAGTTTCCAAACATATCAAGCTTACTTTGTGGTTTCTCTTGTTCTATATGGTCTCAGGTATCGGAGAACTTCTACTTTGACATGAACTCTGAACCTATGAAGAGGATGCTGTCTGACCACATTCCTTACCATGACATCTCGACACTCTGTCGATCTTGCATCTTCAACATCACGTACCCATCAACTGACCTGTTTCTAGTCATCAAAGTAAGGAACAACCTGTTAATGGTTGAACACATTCTGGAATGTTGTGTGTTTTGAACTAATAGGTGCTGCTTGTTATATTTGCTTTATTATAGAGCTAGTTTATCCTTTTCTCTTCGTTTGGCTTTGCTGCTATAGGTGACTGAGCCAGAAAAATGGAAGACATTTAAGGACCATACTTCATACTTTCCGTCTTCCCAGTCTGTCTGAATTGCAAAGTGAGGTAGCATAAGATAACAACAGCTTGAGGGTGTCATTCGTGAGAAGTACCTTATCAGGTCTGAAGTTGTACTCCCAGAAGTGATGACAATAGCCAAGTTAGACACAACCAAATTGATTGAAGAGACAATTAGACCTGTGTCGAGCATAGAGTAAGTTGATTTTTGTCTTTAACTGTGGTGTACTAATTGTGAAGTAAATTGAAATGAATTGAAGTGGACGGAAAACCACCCTTTCCGTTGGTGGGATCTATACCAACAACCTTCGAATTCCACGTCCGGATGCTCTACTGATTGAGCTACGAATGGAAGGCCCTTCCCCTTTACTTCATTGGGGATTTCTGAGCGTGTAATTACCTGGGAGTGTTAGCCAGTGCTGCTCATAGCCCAGGCGGCGAGTGTGGAACACGCTTTTTGCCAGAGGGCATCGTGTGGCACGTGATGTGGGTTTAGATCCCACCGACGGAAAGAGTAATTTTTCGTCCACTTCAATGCAATTTACATCACAATTAGTACACTACAGTTAAAGACAACAATTAACGTCCTTTGTGCTTTGGCCTTAATTGGTCTGTTCAATTTATTTTGTTGTGTCTAACATATAAACAAGCCCCTAAAAAAAAGAAATTGCCATTCTTTCGTTCATTAATAACTAAGTTAGGCATATTAGTGGCAACAGTGGCTGTTGCAAATTTCTTTTTTTACTGCCTTAGAGTGGTACGGTTTGTAGCCATCTGATAACCAACATTTTGAGTATTGGGGGGATTTAACGCTTGATTTAGTAGCATTTCCACTGTAAGTGTTCACATCTTCATATTTGCAAGGGCGTACTGGATTTTTTCAGTCATCGTGCCTGCTTTTTACACTTTGTGCCTGTTCATTGCTTAGTCAGTGCACGACGGGAAATGGATGTTTTCTTTGCATGATGGGAAATGGACGATCTCTGTTTTCAGCTCGAGAAAGTCCTGCAAGGAGATATCAATGAATGTGCCGAGCCCTACATGAAAGATGAAAAGGTAATCCTGAAAAAAATATTTTTTTTTAGTTGGAACAGGATTCTCGTTATTTACCCACCATCCCTGCCTTGGTTATCAACATTGACCACGAAAATTTAATGGATGCAGAACAAGGACAAAGGTTCGTGCCAATGCTCTGGCAACTTGCAAACGCCTTGGCAAATACCGCATGCCATTTGCCTGGACAGCAGTCTACCTGCTCAATGTGCTCACGGGGGTCAACAGCCTCGACAAGGATAGTGGCAGCGATCGAGACAGCATTGGCTCGAACAACACCTTGGGTGAGGACCTTGTAGATCGACAAGTAATGTTTGCTTATTGTGAATTACGGCTTTGTTGTTAGACTTGGTGATGTGGACCCTCTTCCTCACAGTGTCAACTACTGGCTTGAAGTGTACGTTACACACAGTTTACCGTGTTTACACAAATGTAAGTCAACTCCAATGTAGGTCGACGCCCCCAAAAATTGCTCGGAAAAAAAAAAAAAAAAAAAAAAAAAAAAAAAAAAAAAAAAAAAAAAGGCTCAAGCTTTGGTTTCGATTCTAAGTCGACCCCCCCAACATTGGATTGTCAAATTTGAAAAAATGGGTCGACCTATATTCGTATAAATACGGTATGTGGTTTTGAAAAAGCCTGATCTGTTAAAGAGAGGGTTCGGCACATCAGTGCTCATAGCAGGAGAATCTCCTAGCATGTAGTAAACATTTAGATGATTTAATTTAGTGTAATTTAATGTACTTTCTCAATAGCACAGCTTTATGTGGTAAAAGGTACAAGTTGTTCCATGATAAGCATGCTTTGCAAATATGTTTGATTGTGGTTAAGGCCGCTTTTAAGTGTCATTTTACAGTGATTGTCTGTACATTAGCAGTTTTAATCAAAACTTTTTATATTATTTATGGAACTTGTGTTTTTCACTAAATATAGACATGTTTATTGCACTTTGAAGGTCACATTTTATGCACTTTTTATTAATATGTTCTTGTGTCTATTTATGAAGCAAACCTTGGAATTGTTATTGGTAAGTTCGTCATTTTGAAGTATGGAGTGTGATGACCAATGCATTTGTTTGGTTGGTGACATTTTGTTCTCAGTTTGTTTGACTATCAATTAACACATATTAACTTGCAACTGCTTAACTTTCGTGCTGCTGGTTAGTTTGCACGATTTAATGTTTTCCTTCATGCATTGCATTTTCTGTCTATAACTACATTGTGAAGTTTCATGAAGTTGTGTTGTTGTCGTGTGACCATGTTAAATAATGTTTTTGGGCTATTGTCTGGTGTCTGCCTGCTGTGAATGTGTTGAGAGTGCTGCATTGATCGTGTGTACTGCTTTAGCATGCAGCTCCGAGTTAGCATGCATTTATTAAGATTAGCTCGCTTAAAAAAAAAAAAAGCTGAGTCATGAACAGGTTATTTGAAATGCTTTCAGGCCGTCGTGGCTCACTGGAACGACGGGCCGGATCTGAAAAGCGCCGTAGCTGGTCCCCCCGATGACTTTGCCAACAGTCTCGACACTTTTCGCCCAGTTACTCTCACAGTGTCAAGCTTTTTCAAGCAGGTGAGGTGCCCATTGCTTCTGGCCAGAATATGTGTTTTATTTTTTTCATTTCCTGTATTTCTGTAATGAGTTGTTCTTATCAATTTTTGTTGCAGGAAAGTGATAGACTGAGAGATGAAGATCTCTACAAGTTCCTCATAGATCTCAAGCGGTCGGGCTCAATGCTGAAAAGACTCAAAAGCATCCCAGGTATACTGCCTTACCTTAGTTGCACCTTAGGCTTTTAACACGGCTTCATCTGAGGAATTGTTCGTTTTCTTGGCCATCATCAGTTTTACTTTCTTACGCCAGTGACTACTGCTTTTTTACCTCTTGCAACTTGGATGGTACTTCTTAATATCTCTCTCCAGTGTTAGGCACACAACAAAATATGATTGTGAAGAATGTCACGTATGTTAAAGATATCTTCATGTTGGGGTACAATTTTGTTACAACAAGATTGTAGTATAGATCATTATCCTAGCTCTGATATGTGGACAGTTGTTAGATACCACTTGTACGCTTCTCGTCAGGCACTCTGCGCCTGGACATATCGCCATGCGCGGAGGAGGTGCGGTACTGCCTAAGTCCCGAGCTGGCACGCCTTCATCCATATCCCGACGAGAAGGGCCGTCCGACGAAGGAGATGCTAGAGTTTCCTTTGCGCGATGTCCTCAAACCAGAGTACCTCTACCGGAACCTCCTCTACATCTACCCACGCTCACTCAACTTTGCTGGCCGGCCGGGCTCCGCGCGCAACATTGCTTGCCGTGTGCAGCTCCTCTGCGGAGAGGATGAAATCACTTGTGCCCTTCCTGTGAGTGTCTGTTTTATTCACACTGAAAATAGAACCCATGTTGAGCTGAGATGAGAGACAGATCGCACGGAAAGTGCGGACAGAGTGGATTGCCTGCTGCAGTCGTATTTTAGATTATCAATTTCCTGTGCAGTTTATATATTTGTGACTTGTGAATGCTGAAATCTTAGCTCTTTCACTAATTCAATTAAGGCCTTCGAAGTATGGTCATTGTCTTGATTTGGAGGTGCACTTGATTGTGTCTTTGTAGAGTGTGTAGACACTCTGCCAAGTGTTACATTTCATACTCTTCCGTACGTGCACCCTTATTCACAGTTATAACTGCACCATTAGACCAACAGCGCCTCAGTATAGAAATCGAGATGGAAGCAATCACAGGTGTGGAAAGGCTTGAATGCAAAAGCGTGATAATCATTCACTTTGTTCAAGAAATAAAGAAGTGAGCTTAACTCTTGTGTATGACTTCAGCACAAGTAATGTCATTGCCTGCATAACATAAATATGGCACTTGCATGATTTTGCCCAGTATCTATAATGTCATCACATAATCTATATCTATAATCATCACATTAATCTACATCTATAATCATCACATAATGTCAACAGGGATGGGTGAATATTCGAAGGAATATTACGGCATTCGAATTCGCTTCGACATGAATTTAAATTATTCAAATTTTCAAAGTATTCAAAATGAACAAATAGATGTATATTTGACTGCATCTCCCCTGTAAAGGTGGTTTCACTGTGGTGGGGTGTTGCTATGCCGTGAAACCACCTGTCCAGGGGAAATGCGCACCGCCGCGAAGGCCACACTTCAACGTCAAATGTACATGTTACCTTCACCTCAATTTAATTATTTGTCTAAATATAGAAGCATGTTGCACAGGCTTATATGCGCCAAATAGAGTAAATTTTAAAATGCAGCATATTGTATGACTTATACCTTGTACCATGCTGTTATTCAAATCGTGTGATTGTTTATGAAGTTCCTCCCACTTCACTTTAAACCAAAAAAGTAACATTCACACATGCCCAGCTCCAATTCTTAAAAATATTTAGAAAATTAGTTGGGTTATGACAGAAATGCTAATTTTTCTTTACAATGTGCCATTTATACCATTCGATTTGAAATTATTTGACCAAATCACTATTCGCTTCGAATTTGCTTCGACCCTCAAATTTACTATTCACCACCCCTACACACTTAGCATTAATGCAAACATCTACACTAGAGAAGTTTTGCCCATCTGCTAACTTCTACTGTGTGCGGCATCCGCATCATCTTTTGTTACTTTGCAGGTGCTCTTTGGTAAATCGAGCTGTCCTGAATTTGTCACCGAAGTCTACACAACGGTGACATATCATAACAAGTAAGGACGCAGCTGTTCACTTGTGTTCATTTCTTAGGAATTGAAGTACTAGTGTGCTTAGAACTGTGCTTTGCATGCAACCATTAATGACGCCCTGTATTTTTGGGTACTCGGATGCATTAACAAGGCAGTGAGTCTACAATGCTGTCACAAAAATGGTGTGCATAAAGTAGCATGTCATTTTCTGAAATAGCTGTCATCAGCTCTTTCCTTCACTTTAAATGTTGCCTTTGGTGGTTCTAATCTCTGTTACTAAATTCCAGAGGAAATTAAATTTAGAAGTATACCCAAGAATATTTTATATCTGTTTTTAGATGTGCAGATTATGAAGTGTGAGGTACCACTAAACAAGTGGTGGTTGCATATAGGTCTTGTGCCTCGATGGGCACATGCCATATCACATAGCTTTGTGTCACATTTGTGGGAAGTACTTTGTTCATATGAAGTATAAAAGTGTGTCACACTTTGAGCAAGCATTCATATTAACTCCTCCATGTATGGTGGGAATCGTGGTTGAAGGAATGCAATGCTAGACCTGCTGCTTTCAAAAGACAGCCGGGAAACTACAAGTTTGTGACATGGAAGTGCAAAGGGGTGAATGCAGTGGTTTGCCTTTGTTGTACTGAGAACAATGATGCATGCCATTGAGTTTGAGGTCGGGAGATTCTTTATGACCACAGTGCGCGGACAGGGCTCAAAGGCTTTGTCATTGCACGATCATTAGAACAGCACCACTGGTTTCCTATTAAGCGCATGACAATAAAAACAGGTCTCGAAAAGGGCTATTGTCAAAGCAATTTGCTTTGACAATACTGTTTTTTATGAAGAACATAAAGGACATTTTTTTGACTGTGCATAACAAACATACAGCTTGAGAAAGGTAGCATGCCTCCACATGAAAGTGGTATCCTCGACATGAACAGCTGCATGGACCACAAATGTGCTTGAATACTATGTCCACTTCTGTCATTCTTTCAGATCTCCAGATTTCCACGATGAGATCAAGGTGAAATTGCCGGCCAAGCTCACCGACCGACATCACCTGTTCTTCACCTTTTACCACATAAGCTGTCAGCGCAAGGTGGAGCAGACAATGCCAACGGAAACTCCCATTGGCTACACTGTGAGTTTGTTTGATAATGCTGCATCATGGAGGTATCGGCCGCACACGTGGGTGGGTCGATGGGCAACAACTCCACGCAGCACGTGGAAAAGCCCTTATTGAACTTGACCTAATAATCTTTGTAATATTAAAGTTGACTTTTGATGGTCAACAACTCCGCACAGCACATGGAAAAGCCCTTATTGAACTTGACCTAATAATTTTTTCATATTAAATTTCACCTTAAACTTTAATCTTTATTATAACTTGCCTATTTGACAGCATGGATCTTATTGCAAGTGTCTGGTTAATACTGTAATTCAACAGGCAATTGCATAAGAAGATGCTGTAGGTTTGCATTTTTTATTATCTGTCCACTGCCTTCCATAATGCAGGATGCCGATTTTTTCTTTTTCTTATGTCTTTAAGTGTGTCCCTTTTTATTTAATAAGTTGGCTTTTGGGGCAGAACATACCAGTGCTTGCTGTTACCATACAACGATTTTTCACGTTAGGCTAAAATTATGTGTAGACGTTATGTTAGGAAACGGTATGGTTGAACAGCCTGTGATGGTGAAACTGTTGCCCGTTTCCTGCAGTGGCTGCCGCTGTACCATGATGGGCAGCTGCAAACGGGAGACCAGTTGCTGCCAGTGATGCTGGACCACCCTCCAGCCAGCTACTCGTTCCTCACGCCTAGCATACAGATTCCCAACACCAAGTGGGTCGACAATCACAAGGGGCTCTTTGACATTTCCTTGCAGCCTGTCTCCACTGTCCACCCTCAGGTACGTTAGTGACGTCGTTTGTCTGAGTGCATTACAGTATGGGGGGGGGGGGGGGTAAAACGGCACTCCCATGTATACCACTAGTACTTCCTAGCTGAGCCATTTACCTCCTGCTCAGTAACCACTCAGAGCACACAAGCTGTCAGATTTGTTGTTTTTTGGCTTTCTGCAGTGAGTCGTCTTGCAGAAAGCCTAATTGAAGTGCACTAGTTGTGAAATATTATGAGAAATGCAGGTAGATGAGAAAAAAAAACTACTTGGTGCCAAGGGTTGGTAATCCACATGTATTGCATTAACACGGGCAATCTGCTACAAGTCGTGCCAAGGGCTGCAGCTGTGCTCTGGTACACTTTCTTGTGTATTTATTAGAGCTGTGCGAATAGCAAAATTTGGGGTGCGAAGTGAATTCAAATAATAAAGCTTGAGTGCGAATCAAATAATTTTCGAATATTTTTTTTAATAATTCGAAGTGAAATTGCAGAAAACAAAAGTTGGACAAGATCCCAAAGCTGGCGAATAAAACCTCACTTAATATAAAAAAGATGCATCAAACCTGCCAGAGTGGAGTCACTTTCACCTGGAGAATGCTACAAGCAATTCGTTGTGTGCCCCGCATAACTCTTGTTTCTGCAGCACTGTCTCAAGTTGGTTAGAAAGGCTTGCATCTGGGCTAGTTTGTAATCTTGCATGTTCAGTGGTTGCAGCAAACTTGAGATCGACGGATGAAAGAAAGCGGCAGTGTCCTGGTGTGTCTTTCTTTAACCCGTCCATGTTAAGTTTGCTGCAACCACTCGTCATGTTGGCTGTTCTTGCAGGACGAGCACCTAGACCGGTTCTTCCAGCTCTGCACGGCTGTCGAGTGTGGCCATGTGCCGCAGCGTCTTCTCAACGGCGAGACGGCAGAGACGATGCTTCGAGCTAGCCTGATGGAGCTTGTGAAGTGCAAACCGGGTCCGCTCGTTCGTTTTCTGCCAACCATCCTGGATGCACTCGTCCGGCTTCTAGTGCAGCCGCCTCGGCTTGGCGGCCAGCCATTCAACCTAGGGCAGGCTGCGTTCCATGCGCTGGCTGCTGTTGCCGATTCAGTGGTGGTGAGTGCTGTTGTACCTTGCAGTTTTTTTCAGGCGGGTAAGCTCTTTGAAAATCTTTAAAGTGTAAATGTTTTGAAAAATGGGAATTACTGTATTCCCAATTAGCACATATAACCTGCACCGAAAATTTGAAGGATTCAGCATGTCAGGTTGTAGATTATACTTGAACACTTTCTCGGTGTGTGGCTTCACGGCAGCGTTAATTGTACTTTGAGTGCAGCTTGCAAGCCATTCAGCAGGTGAAGTTGCAGGTCGCTGCCTCTTCAATGTGCTGTGTCATAGCTACCATATTTGCGGCATTGCGTGCACAGGGCATGTCCTAAAAATTTAGTAACCCACCGTACAGCACTGAAAATTGTGTTTCTGATGTAATATATGTTGGTTCTATGGGAAAGTCATGCTAAGTGACAAGTTGCACATTAGGACACAATTAAGGAAAGCAAGGCAGATCACAAATTTGTTGGTGACTACATTTGACATTGTTGGTACCAAAACTTGCATCTTCAGTCATGTGGAAACCAAATTCGCCTTGCCATAATCAATATTGCATCAAATTCCATGTTTTTCATTTCATTATAGTAGCAGGATAATACACTTCATTGAAGTAAAGCATAGCCAATGAGTAGTATGTTTTTTTTTTATATATGTGTTTGTTCAGTTCAGATTCGGATGCTTGGCACTTGTCCATAGCACCATGAGAGTTTTCATTGTCTTTCATAAATTTTCTTAACGAGCATAGTACATAAAAGGGGGATTAAGAAAGAGCCGTCAGCTGAGGTTGCTGTGGTCTCTGATACGATCCCCCGATATAATGATGTGGCACAGGTATGCAGGGTTTCTCATTGAGGCATTGAGACAACTTTATTAACTGGCCACACATTTGTTGTATTTGCTCAATTTTATCACTCTGTTTTTCGAAAAAAGTAGGGATGCGCAAATAGTAAATTTTAGGTTCCAAAGCGAATTGAAGCAAATATAGGGATTTGGCCAAATAATTTCAAATTGAATAGTTCGAATAGTATATATCACATATCATAAAGAAAAATTAGCACAATTGTCATGACCAAGCTAAGCTGCACAGTATCTTTTAAAAATTGGAACAAGCATATGTGAATGTCATTCGTTTTGATTTGAACTGAAGTGGAAGCAACTTTGAATAGTACCAAGATTTGACTTTCGGTAGAATGCTAGTGGTATTTGGTAAAATACGTTACATTTTAAAATTTACTATACCTAGAGCATATAAGCTGGTATAGCAAGCTTTTAAACTTAAAAAATGATAAATTGATGTGAGGGTAATATCATATGTTCATTTTACTGTGAAGTACACGGCCTCGTGGCAGTGCGAATTTTTTTTTTTGTAGGGTGTTTTCACGGCATAGCACTCCTACGCTGCAGTGAAACCACTTTGCAGGGGGTTACATGCAGTGTAATAGTCTATTCGTTCATTTAGAAAACTTAGAAATTTTGAACAATTTAAATTCATGTGGAAGCGGAATCGAATACTGTAGTATTCACTACACTAGAAAATCAACAAATCTACAATCAACCTACCCTAGAACAGGAAAAAAACGTGCTAGAGAGGGGACTAGCAAGTACTAGCCAGCCCAGTTCAGCATGCTCCTGTAATTTACATGTTAGCTGCATCTTCAGTAGCTGAACCATAGCCCTGTGCTCCTACATAAGTTCATTAGGTAGCCACTGGCACCAACATAGTTAGGAAATGCTTTGCTAATATACCATGGGCAGCATTGAATGTAAGATTCAAGTGAGAACCAATTGTCACTTTCTCTTTTACAAGATAAGTAAGGTATCGGAACTGCTGAATTTCTTTGCGCGAACTTTACGGAAAAGTAACTGGAGACAGTGAAAGGAACACGTGCAAAACACATGAGCGCAAACTAACAACTGTTTAATGCGAAAAATGACATGGAATATATACAGTGACCCACGCGTGCGCATAGCTGCCCTAGCTACGGACACCCCCTGCCCTCTTTTATCATCTCGATCTCCATTTTGCTGAGCGCTATTGAAGGCTCAGCAACAGTACCGTGCCTTCTCTACTGAACACCTTGGCTTCTCTATCTTGCACCTCTATCTGCGAACTTCTATCCGCAAAATGAGCCCACGCTTATTATTTTCTACACAACGAATGTCTGTAGAGGTGGGGCTATGCCCACTTAACTAGGTAAGAAAGTTTGCGGATAGAGGTGCAAGATAGAGAAGCCAAGGTGTTCAGTAGAGAAGGCACGGTACAGTTTAGAGTTTGAAAACTGTAGTTAATACGTGGATGAGGCACGGACCAATATTTGTGGTGTCTTGTAGAGCATGTTGGTGTGGAGGTTAACGACTTCAGATAAGAGCAATATGCCATGTTCATTCTGTGATTTGTAATAATGATTTAATGTAAATAACACTAATGAGTAATGGAGCGACGTATCTTCACTTTCGTCTGTTCTCTGATGCAGAAGCTCTTGGACGATCGCAACGACATTCATGGGAGGAATGCCTTGCTGGCCACCTACATCCAGTACCAATGCACCTTGCCACATCCCGAGCCGTACCTGCCGTCGCCTACCAATGATGGGCCCTCGCCTCCTTTTCCTGGATCAACATGCAGCCCAGCAGGGCATCCGGCATGTTCTGTGCCTCTTTCGGTGAGCTCTTCTAGCACAGTGGTCCAGATTTACCATTAAGTTGGAGGTATTTCCTTTTTTTATGTCGATTAAATAATTGGTTGTCAGCCAAGTGCAAGCACTGCTGTGAGTCTTTAGCATACTGCATTAACCCTTTACTGCCGGATGTCTTGAATTCGCGACATACCGAAAAATCCGAACCAACAAGTCATGAAACGCGTGCCACCTTTAATGCCAGCTGTCGAGTACTCACGGGGAATGTAGCTTTCAGAATTAACAAATCTTGCGCCGTCTTGTGTGAGGTATTCTATGCTAGAACCAATTGTTTCGTAGCTGATGGCGGAGAGCGCGAAGCACGAGCGACAACTCTCACTTCTTCGTTCTTTGTCGCCTTAGTTACGTAAGTTCAATGTTCAATAATTTTGTTTATTTGGTGTGTACGCACCCAAGAGGTGGCACACAACATGTTACACTTCATTTTACCATCTCATTGAGAATCACCTAGTGTCTGGCGCATCATAGCCATTGCTGCTTTTGCGCCATAAAACCCAACATAACTAACTACCGTATATACTCGCGTAATGAACGCACTTTTTTTTCCGAAAAATCGAAACAAAGTTGGGGGGGTGCGTTTATTATGCGGGGTAAATTTTACGAAAACTTTTTTCCGGATGGGCAAAAAATGCGGTAATGTAAAAAAAGTCACAGTTTCACCGCAAGGGTGAAGCAATGAATGCGATAGCAACAAATTGTAATGTTATACGAAGTGAGGCTGGCAGCTAACTCTCTTGGATCCGATCTCACGCAACTCTAGAAAACGCTGGTTTAAGATAATACGGCCGCTCCAGGGACAGTCTGATCACCACATTCTCTTCGCGTTGGGAGCGCAGCACGTAGAAGGGTACACCGGCCCCCGCTGTCGGCCGCCGAGAAGGGAAGATAACGCGCGCGCCCCCGACGACCGCGCTCGTAAAATCGAAGGTCGTTCGCGATCTTTTGTTTAACCGCGACAGTGGATATCTGCTGTGATCTCGAGGGGCGCCCGGTAGCGTACGCTACGACGCCCTTCACAAACTCCGTGGCAAACTGGCACTCGCACCGCTCGCACGATGACGTTGACATTGCATCAAGCTACCACCGAAGCATCAAAACAAACCGTCTATAACAAGATTAACGACAAAATACAGCCGCTGCCTCGCTCTCAGCGTGAAATGTTAATGTAAAAAAGGTAGCCTACCTCTTGCGTTCCTTGAAGTACGCGCGGATAACAAGCATGAAGAGCAAATTGCAACCGAAGAGCGGATCAGGGGTGCTACCATGTTACGGAAATCGTCACTTGTCACGCTCTTTTCTGGGCGACAACCGATTTTTTTCGGGTTTTCCAGAAACTTGCGACATGCCTGCGACGCGACGGATGGCCCTTCGCGACAGCAGATCCTGTCGCCGTCGCTCGAAAGTCGCGTGCATGTGGTTGAGGCCTAAAGTTTCGTATTTGCAGGAAGCGACCGTTGGCTGGCGCAGGCAGTTTCGTGACCTTCGCTCGCTGTGTGCTCGTGAGCCGCGATGTCTCTACTCTCGCACCGCTTTGTGAATCCGGCTGTGGTGCACGGATCATTAAAAAAAAACAGGTGACGTGCCGCGCACAGATAGAAAAAACAAAGAACTGTGCGCGGCAGTGGGCGAAGGGGGGAGGGAGTGAACCGAGGGGGGTCGGCAGAATAAAAAAACGGAAAAGATCAGCGGGCAAGGAGGCGCCACTTGTCGGTTCGCGGGACTGCAGCGGATGAATGTAGGGGGTGCGTTTATTACGCGGGAGAAAAAAAATCAAATTTTGACGACTGAAGTTGGGGGGTGCGTTTATTATGCGAGTGCGTTCATTACGCGAGTAAATACGGTAACTAACAACATGTTACATAGTTATGAAGGACGTTTTTTGTTGCCAGATCCTCGTTTCTGTGGCATATCGTGAATTCCCGACATACCTAAAAGTATGCATGAAAGATGGCTTATACACTTGTCTGCATTCCTTGTCACTACATGTGTGTGAGTTTAACTACATAGATAATTCATAGACAAGGGCCTTCGATAAAACGCTTCGCATGCTGCTCGTGCTGTCGTCATAATCTTTTTGACATGCGCACTTTTGTGTATAAATGTGTCTTTCCAACGTGAAAATAAATCAGTTGTTCGTGAGCGCTCGTCTTGTGTGATTCTTCCTTTGTCTGTTGTGTGTTCCCGCGCTCCCGGTTCAGTAAACGAATACAAAATGTACTGCTATCTAATAGGCACCATCTCTGAAAAATTCAAACTTTTTCATTAAACAGGACTTGCCTGGACAAAATCTTACTGTAAGCACTACAGTTGGGTTTGTCATGCGGCAAAGTAGTTCCTCGATGTAAAGCATAGCGTAACGCTGCATGTCTTGCTGTAAACTCTTGTTTTCTGCTTGGTTTTCTAGTCGCACTTGCATTTCTCACAATTTCTATAAGTTTCCATCCTGGCAGGCTGGTGCTAAAACGCAAACTGAGACAGCGCCATAGCAGAAAGCGCAGTTGACCGATGTTCCGGGCAGGTTTGCATTGTGGTTGCTTTCAGAGTCAAAGTCTGACCAGAAGACAACATCCTCAGACTCGCTGCTGCTTGTTAAATTGATAAAAAGTCAGCTGCCAAACTCACCGTAATGCTGGTATCTGAGATCTTTAAAGAGCATGTGCGTGCTGCATCTGGCAGCGGCAATCTTCACTTTCCACTTAGATGATTGCACAGCTTCAGAGCGCATTAAAAAAATCAAGGCCAGGCGGGCAAAAAAAGGGCAAACTACATAAAGAAGAAGGCTGTAGTTCTTCTCCTTCACGACGGAATGGCACAATGTGTCCGTGAATGGCGAAGAATGTCTTGAAAGAAGCAATTCAAATTATCGATAGCGCGCTATCGATGCGCTATGGGCGTGGTGCGGAAATAGTTAATAAACATACTAACCTACAACATGTCAGCAGATCATTTTGCCCTTCAGCGACATTGTCATAACTGTTCTGAGTTCTCTGCCCTGGTTCTTTTTTTTTCGTTATTTTTCCCCCCTCCCCCCCAGAAATCCCCCCCCATGGTCGCAGCAGCAGCAACCCAGACCTTGCCAGCTCGAGTGCTTCAGCTTTGGCACACATAGAGTCGGACTCTGACATGAGCACGGTTGTGGCGCGGCCCCTGGACCGCACGGCCAGCATGCGGCCCGCCAACGGGACGGCCTCGTCACCCCTGAGGTCGCCTCCGCCGCGGAAGTTGGTCCACGAAGAGCTCGTCCTTCAGTGGGTGGTGTCCAGTGGAGCGGCACGGGAGCTGGCACTCAACAACACATGGTTTCTATTGGAGCTTGTGATCAAGAGCATGACTCAGCACCTTGCCGCCACAGGCCGACTTCAGGCACCGCGCCGGGCCAGGTTCAGCACTCGCTTTGTGGACGATGTCACTACCTTGGTGAGGACACCACTGTGACTTCTTTCTTTTTTTGCATGCTTGGTATAATTTAATAGGTGTTATGTAGTTAATAAGTACTTTTTTTTCTATTTCTCTTATGAACAGTAAAGTGCGAATATGGTGCTAGCAAGTGATAGACTTTGTATCTTGGTCTTTTGGAACTTGCTTTTCCATAACTGACAATGTGTCGGACTATGAATTTTCATTATAGGAGTGTGGTGAACCACATTCTATACGTACTCTGTTATATTTTATTGTTATGACGATGATGAGTTGTGTGTTGAGAGTTTTCATTGTCTTTCGTGAATTTCCTAAATGAGCATAGTACATAAAAGGGGGATTAAGAAAGAGCCGTCAGCTGAGGTTGCTGTGGTCTCTGATACGATCCCCCGATATAATGATGTGGCACAGGTATGCAGGGTTTCTCATTGGAGGCATTGAGACAACTTTATTAACTGGCCACACATTTAGTGCATTTGCTCGATTCTGCTGAGCACTTTTTCTAAAAAAAAAACTTTTTAAAGGTGCCGTGCACCTTAGAATGGAGTATGGCACCAAAGCAGCAAAACTGATGAGCTGTCATTGTACAACTACAAAGTCGTAAGCATATTCGTGTGTGCAGGGGGTGCACCTTCCCCTCCCCCCTATTCAGTGAAGGACGGCGCCAAGAAAATTTGGTCTTACATGAACTTAGCTTTAGAATGCACGCAACTTGTGCCTTTGATGGTTTAATTTCCCTCTGCTTGATCTTGGCATAGTTAGTGAATAGTGATGAGATGCTAAATGGCAGTGGCTTCCTTTGTTTGGTTAAACACAATCTCAGTGAAATGAGGTTTCCTAGTTGAAAAGCTCAAAGTGCTGCTGTAACTTCTCTAAACCTCGCAGTGTACGAAGGGAACAGGTAATAAAGCCAAGCAAACATAGGTGATGTTAGTTTTTAACTTGAAGTGTAGCAGTTTATTTGGAATGTAGTAGTTATTTCTCATCTGTCTTATAGCTACAATGCTTAAATTAATAACTACAGGTCACCACCTATGCATTATCATGCAACAATACCAACAAGCCCAAATTGCCACCCTCACCTATGCTTTCCTTGCCATTATTTGAGGGCTTCTTGTGGTTGCATCTAACAAAAGAAAAAATGGGCCCCTTCGTCCAATCCATTTTCGTTCATTTAATGCAGGAAATCGGTAACAATAGCCATCATCATCATCATGGTCATGGTCGCAAGAAAGTCTCAAGCTCTACCTTGAACATTGCAGGTGACCTCACTGACATCTGACGTTATTAGCCGCTGCCACCGAGAGGTGCGGGATTTCCGGAATGTGCAGAACCTTAACAACAGCCTGGCCTTTTTCTTACACGACTTGCTGTCCATCATGGATCGTGGATACGTCTTCAAGCTGATCAAGGTGCGATTTGCAGGATATCTATCTTTGGGAGCTTCTTTGCATCACAGATTCTTAATTGCCTGTTCACTGCGCTTAGTACTGATGCTTAGCATACGTGCCAGTTGTTTGTAACGTATAAGCTTTAGAAGTCTTTGTGGAAGGCTTTATCATTTGATATGAGTTTTAAGGGCTCTGGTTGCTTTGTTGCAGAAGGGATGAAAGCCTGTCCCATTGGTCACATGACCCATTGTAACAGTTTCCAGCACTGTCATATTGCCGCGTTATTGATGAACATATTCCCCTGTAATATTTGTCATGTAAGGGAATCTGCACCAAGATAATAGCTGTTTGAATACGTTTGACATTTCAAAGGTTAATTTCAAACTTCATGGCACTTTGTACTGCTGTGACAGTGTCCATAAGAACACTTCAGCACTTTCACGATTGCAGTGCCAAACTAAATTGCCAAAGCTAAGTTCAAAACTAGATCCAAAATGAAATTAACTTGTAGCTGCGCTTTGTTGCCACAGTTTGTTGCTTCTTTGCTGACAGGCCTTCTGCAAACAAGTCTCGGCCAAGATCCAGTCTCTGCCCGATGCAAGCAGCCTGGCAGCACTGAAGCTGGACTTCCTGCGTGTGCTGTGTAGTCATGAGCACTTTGTGACCCTCAACCTGCCCTTTGCGACCCCGCTGACCCCATCGCCGCCGACATCACCTTGCCCCAGCATCGCATCGTCCCAGGGCTCGGTCGTGTCCAGCTCCACTCTCACCGACCGTGGCAGTGCTTTTGCCGAGCTTTCACCCGAGTTCCGCCAGCAGCACTTCCTCATAGGCCTGGTCCTGGCTGACCTTGCGACGACCTTTGCAGAGCAGGTCTGAACTGCCATTCTTTGGTGATGCCATTCTTTGTGGTCTAGTAGCACTCTACATTTAGCTGAATTTCTATAGAGACACTAAACTTGAGCTTTGGATAAAAAAAAGTTCTGCTAGTTCCATGCCGTGAAAACCATCGAACAGCGAAGCTGTAAGAACACGAGTGTATGGGAGGGTAGACTAAGATAGGTTAGTCTCATTCTGAGAATAATAATAATCATCATCATCATCTCGAACATCATCATCATTATTATTCCAAATATCATCACCATCTTGAGCGTCATCATTGTCATTTCCGAGCATCGTCATCATGGCGTTTTATCGATTTCTTTATTCACTCCCCACTCTGATCACATGACTTGCGTGACGCTGGATGGCACAGGCTCTACTTAGAACAGCCCCGCTGTTGATAATCGCAAGTTGCCCATCTGGACATGGCCTTGGAAGGAATCGCACCTGAAAGCCGAACTTCTCGAAGTCAACTTCACAAGCATGGAAAAAGCACCAGTTGTCTCACTATTATCTACACCTCACTACCTTTTATTATTTTTGTGCATCTAATGTCACCACACCTCGAAAAGAGAAAGCAAATCCAGGAAAGCATTGCGCAGGCACAGTAGAACAGTGACAAAGGAAAACCAAGGGATTCTTGTAGTCAAACATCACTTGCTGCAATAGACCTTGGCGGTTCCCAACAGAGGTAATCAACAACCCAAACAACTAGGGCTGCTGGATTACATTTCTGGGGTGGGAAGCCCAGCTGAATGTGTAATTGTCCTCACAGTTCAGTTGTTGGAGTTGAGCCGTCTCATAACCGTATTTAGTAGTCCAAGTCAGCAGCAGCAACAGCATCTTTTGCTGGTGATGCGTAGACTGCTTAGTCTTAGACTGGTCTGCGTTACTTTTGTGGCTTTCCTTTGTTTATTTTGCTTGACTTGTGATAAAACAGTGGACTATATTTGTTCTTTCACAGCGCTGTTCTATTAATTCAGTTTGATGGAATTCTTAGCTTTATTTTCATTAGACCTTCACGAGGTTATGTGACAACACAAGTTGTCAATGGCGTCTTGCAATCCGTGCTTTAACATTCACATTGTTACGTGCTTCGTCTTTTAGTAGCTTATCGGCAACGTGTGGTCATTGGGGTGAAGATAAGACGCTTTTGATTTTCTTGAGCTGTGAGGCTAATCCTTAAGGTAGAGCTTTCTGGCATTGTCGAGTATTTGTTAGCAATGTAGCTGATGGTAGTTAAAATGCAAGCATTCAGGTTATAAATTGATAGCGTAGTATATTTTGAGAGAAGAAAGGTACAGTCATTGGAATATAATAGGTGTAGAATGGACCTGAATATAAAAGCAGCAGGTAACGGAAGTGGTACCGCAAGCACACTGCCGCCATTATGCACGCGAGGGACCATAGTTGCCAACATCATGAGGGTGAGATTGCTCAATAAACTTAAAGCAAAAGTACAGTTTGGGGAATTACATAGCAGTGACCCTGCTAGTGTGTCAATTACCCGACACGCTGTTGCTCACATTCCAGCACTGCCTCTTTGTAAAAGATAACGTCTTTTTTTTTCTGTCATCCTCCCAGCAACTCCACGTTGCAGGCCAAGGCTGTGAACATGGCTCGAAACCTGCTGACAATGCACGACTGGGACCCTCGCTTCACAGACCTGGACGTTGTCCGGCCGAGGGTTGCTGCCCTTTACCTGCCCCTCTGATTGCCGTAGTTCGTGGATGCTCTGCCTTGTTTGTTTGAATGGCGCCACGAGGCAAGAGGTGAGCTCAGCTAGATTTGTTTTAAAGTAAAGAAAAATGTCCAGTGTAACGTCGCTGCTACTGTCAACTATGGCAAAAAGGTAGAGTCAATGTCAAAAGTTTATGAACCATTAGACACAAGAAAAAGCTGAATTTTCCCACTGCTTTGGCAGGCAGCCTTGAGTTTAGATTTTCTGCCTGTTCTAAAAATGCTAACAGCATGTACATTGCAGTTCAACCGAATTCAATCACAAATTGCTGGGAAATTCAGCTTTCTCAGACCTAGTGGTCTTTCAACTTTTGAGACTGGTACATGAGCTCAGCTAGGCATTGTTTTAAGCAATAAAAAAAAGGTCTAATATAACTTCGCTATTAATACTTACTCTGGAAGAAGGAACATGGCTAAAGTGTGAACAAGAAAGTGAACATGCAGTCATGAGCAGTGACCCCACCAACACTTCACATTACCTGGATCTGAGCCACTCTCATGTATGTATGCATCACACTAGCAACGGTTCCACTTTAGTGTGTTTTCCTTAACGATGCATTCTTGTAAGAATGTTGAAAATACACGACAGTGACAACATTTTCTCTTTCCTCACAGTCCGTTTGCAGAAGGCACGGAAGTGAATTCCAAACACCGTCCACCGTCCATTCATCAAGCAGTTGCCATGGCGATTGCTGGTTCATCTGTGCCTTGGAGGGACAGCCCTGAACATGGCAGTGCCTATGCTCAGGTAAGAAATGGCTTTTGTTGTTGTTGTTTTTTTTTACTTCTTTTTTTTTTCCATTTTTGAGTACTTTGACCATTTTGTAAAGTATATGTGGCTTCGCCTGCTACTGTAAACATTGTTAATTCAGTTTCTTGGAAGCATAGTTCTCGAATTAATAATTTTCATTTCCTTTAATGAATTTCACTTTTGGTGTACATCATGACACGAAAAGTGAACGGTCATTTGTTGCGGTCAGGGCCAGCAGAGCGCGCTGAAAGAGGAAGCCACCAGGCACCTGCTGGTCTGTTTCCTGTGGGTGCTCAAGAACGCCGACCACCGCACGCTGCGCACATGGTGGGCCGACTGGCCTCTTCACCGCCTGCAGCACCTGCTTGACGTGCTTTACATCTGCGTCTCTTGCTTCGAGTACAAGGTGCGACCCTGAGTGGCTGTTGCGCGCATTTGTTACAGTAGCCGTCATTTCTGAGGTGCCACTTTCTGTCTTCAGTGCAATGTATATTTCATACGATGACAATTAATCCGAAAGGTTGAAAGTGCAGACTGCAAAGTAGAAAAATGACTGAATGTAGACATTAGCATACCTGCCAAACTCTCCCGATTTGCCCGGGAGACTCCCAATCTCTGACCTGTCTTCCCAATAGTATGATCGCGGCCATAAGTCTCCCGATAACTGCCTCTAACCAAATATCGAAAAAGACTCCAAAAAACTGCAGAACCAGTATTGTAGCAAGTACAGTCGACTGCCGATTTTTCGGACGCCCGATTTTTCGGACATGCTTCAAAATTCGGACGCTTTCGCGGCACCGTCACAAGCCCCATAGACGTCAATGAGGGGTATGCAAATATTTGAACTTTCGAATATTTTTCTAATAGTGTTTGCTATTCGATTCGATACACACCAGAATTTTGCTAGTCCAAGTATTCAATTTCCGGAAAATTAATATAATGGTTATGAATGAATAAAACGGAAAATGAATATAACTGCCAGCTGCTTCCACTGCTTCTACAAGCAGTCACTTCACGACAAGCTTAACCGGTGGGTCCACTTGCCAATGCGTAAAATACCGTATTTACACAATTGTAGGTCGACCCATTTTGTCTTAATTTGGAATCCGAAGTTGGGGGGTTGACCTGTGAATCGAAAACTAGTTTCGGTTGTAAAGTCTTTCTGAAAATGATCCCCTGCGTATTGCTGCGAAGCTAGCTTTCCTGCACAGCTTTGAAGCACTGCCGTGAAGCCACCTTGGCAGACCAGAATTCGACCTTGTTTCTTTCGGAGACATCGTAAATAAATTTTTTTATGAAATGTGCTCGAGCTCTTTTTTCTTATTTTGTTGTGCGATATTAGGGGGTCAGACCTCCACATTCGAGGCGACTTACAATCGTGTGTAAATACGGTACCCATCCACAGTTCCGAGAAGCCAGCGGTCGATGTGATCCATTGCATGCGACGAAGCACATTGCGCCTTCATCGCTTTCTCATGTCCGCTAACACGATGTTCTTGCCCGCAAAGTTCGGATTCGTCATGTACACCCGGCGCCATGAGTGGAGTTAGGCCTAGCCATGACTCCAAGCAGTAAGCTCGGTCGCGGTGGGTGCAGCGCCAGTGCCCAAATGTTTCAAAGCACGTCATGCTTGATCACGATTACAAAGAGTTGTCCCGTGATGGTCTTCGTCACGAGGTCTGAAATGTTGATAAGCATAACCACTAACCGTGGGTCCCACAAGTCAACGCTAAATACAGTCAGTCCAAGGCACACGCCTGCGGTGTTCGCAACGAGCTTGGCGCACTATCGTAATCTGATGATTCAGGTTCCACTTGCAGCTGCTAAACTAAAGCATAATTCAAATAGCCTGGTCTATTTTCCCTTTCTTTCTTACTAAAGCATAATTATATTCTAAGTGAACCTTGGCCCATGAACACAGACTGAAAGCTAACGAGTCGCTAAGTAGCAAGATTGTCAGCAGCCGCGACCACGCGATGCGCAAGCAGGAGGTGGCGCTTTCCCGGAGCAAGCATCAAACCATTGGCGAAGGCATGCTGCAGCAACATGGCGGACATAGCCAGTGGGAGGCCTCGAAATGGACTTTAAACATTTGCTATTTGTATGCTTGTTTCTGAATGGATGACCTAGCTTAAGTGGCAAATTTGAAGACGGAGAAATGCTCTTTTCAATGAGCCAAAAATGGCAGCACCCGGTTGTGCCGTTGCGGAGCTATGTTTTTTTAAAGCATAGTTTAGAATATGCTTAGGGATCTTCTGCAACTTTTTTTCTGTAATTTCTAGAGCTGTGCAAATAGCAAAATTTTGGGTGCGAAGCAATTCCGAATAATAAAGTGTGAGTTCAAATTGAATAGAATAATTCTCGAATATTTCTAGAATATTTTTTAAATATTTTAAAGCAAAATTACAGACAAAAAGTTGCGGAAGATCCCTAAGCATATTCTAAATTGTATTCTAAAAAAAAATTAGCTCCACAATGGTACAACCTTTCAAAAACGCCTTTGTCAGAGAGTGGCCTCTGGTGACTGGTATCATAACCCACTTTGAAGCTAAAGTGTGTGGGAATATCACACTGTTGTTGTTGACGTTATTATTACGTCTTTGCACTTAGGGAAAGAAGACGATGCGTAAGTTTGCCCAGCAGACACTGAGGAAGACATCGGACATCAAATCTAAGCTAGAGGATGCCATCCTTGGTCATTCTAGTGCACGCAGCGAGATGATGATGCGTCGCCGTGGCAACAACGCTGGTGCAGCTGGAGCAGGTGATGAACTAATGATGTGGCCCCATAATTTTATGCTCTCTTGCACACAGCTCTGAACTGGGACAAGAGTTACTAGCTCTGTGCAACTTTAAGGGAGGGCTGTATAGTGCATGGCTACTCTGGAGGAAGGTCGATTCATTATTCAGTGGGGATGAAATAGTCACGCTGTTGAATGATGAATGGGATCTTCACTAGAAGAGGATAGAGCTGGCAAGCTTGTGTATTCTGTTCTCAGCTGTACTATCCGCGTCAAATGAAACCCGAAACAGCGGCAAGCATTCGCAGTGGTATAGTGCGTGCCGTCCAGTTATCACCGTGGACAGGCGCGCATACATGCGCAGTGCTGCTGAACCGGATGTGCGCGCCTGCCCACGGTGATAACTGGACGGCACGCACTATACCACTGCGAATGCTTGCCACTGTTCGGGTTTCATTTGACGCGGATAGTACACCTTGCTCAGTCCAAAGAAAGAAAAAAAAATAATTTTTATAAACAGTGTTGTTTGTCTAGGTCAGGGGTCTCAAACATGCGGCCCGCGGCCTGCATGCGGCCCGCGAGGCTCTCGGTTGCGGCCCGCGAGGCTCTCGGTTGCGGCCCGCGGCCCGCACATGACTCTCTTCGCCCCACATTTTTTTTTTTCTGATTAGGCATGGTCGTGGGCTACACAGGCCTGACTGACTTACGGCGTTGTCTCCGTGAAGCATCCCATGTTTTCACCTCGTTCTAAAACACAACCATGAAACAAAAATTTAATTTCACACTTGACGTCTAGATTTCAGTCACTTTGGAGATCGATATGGACATGTTTTTGGAACCTGGCACCAAATCTCCTTCAGAAATGACCTGTATATGAGACATGGGAAAGTTATCTTTTAAATGGCAGCGTTAGCTAGCAAAATGGTAAAACGACCCCCCCGCCGTTCCTACCTCCTTCATTGTTCCGGCCCTTGCGGGACTAAATTGCCTGGCTGCGGCCCGCTGGCTGAGGTGAGTTTGAGACCCCTGGTCTAGGTGAACCTGAGATTGCTTTTACTAACTAAACAGCTTAGTACATGTGCCAATATGGAACGAGTGTTTAGTGAGAATTTTTGCATGGGTGATGAAGTTGGTCATAGTTATGAATGGACAGCCTGTTCTGTTTTTATATTGTCTTTCGTTGGTTCTTGCTTTACGCTGCTGACCATGTGATTTCTGATCATGTGATCGTTTTTAGTAAATGGTGTTAGGGTTGGCACATAATTTAGGAAAAATTGTTCTTTCCATAACCTCCTGTTCGTTAACGGACAGACTTGTTTGTTTCATTTTGTTGCCTCTTCAGAACGTGGTGGCGCATCACAGACGCCGGCACAACAGGGCGACCGGCTGAGGTGGCGCAAAGACCTGACGCAGTGGCGTCATGGCTCAGAAAGTTTTGACAGGTACAGTATGTCTTGCATACTCGGTATGATTGAGTACAATTATGTAACGCTGGGATGAAAGTGCTGCTCCAGTTGCTCCAAACTGTGAATTTTGTTGGTAACTGCCCCAAACCTGCTCCAAAACAGCACTGAAAAAATAAAGGCGAGAAACTTTAACCCTGTGACCTACTCACAAGCCCTAAAGAAACCAAAAACAACCTGTATACTATCGTCCTAGTATGCCACTAGTATGCACCTTTATCGGCACTGATCTCATTTATGCAACCAGACTTGGCATATCAAGCATATAGTTGATTTAGCTGTTTTTTTCTTTTCATCTTGACATGTGGGCTATTTTGGTGAAATGGTAAAATGGCTGCGATTGCTTTAATATCATACTGATTATCAACTGCTGCTTTGGCAACATTTATATGTCACTGTGGTTACTTCTGTGGTTTATGTAGTGCTCAAGCTTTTACTGGTTTGATCTCATTTCTGCCACAATTACTGGTATTTTAAATTGTGGACCTCATTTTACAGCGCATTGATAACCATGTATTTAATTGTTCGTTCCTTGCAATTTACTTTGATTGTCTGTGAAATATCTTTCATAATAAATATTATTATTTATCAGACACTTTGGCAATGCTTTGAACTCCAGGAGTTTGTATGGCATATTTTGCCATTTGCTCCTAAAACACCAATAGCTGCTCCAAACTAGCATCTTCTTTTGCTTCAAAAACACCTCTGGCTGCTCCAAAGTGGTACTTTTGCTGCTTCAAAATCTGTGTTCAAAAAAGTAAAAAGTCGGCTCCGTCATTGGTAACTGCATTTAGAAAGCCATCCTTGATTTTAAATTTGTTTCTTGAGCATTGCATGTGCTGTCCTGACTCTATGCTAACCTTAACTCCTAGACCCAAGGTAGAAGTTGAAATGGACGCCCACATTGAGGGGAACCTGTCCACTGAAGTGACAGCAACAATCCTTGACGTCCTCGAGTTGATCATACAGGTGCAGTAAAACAATGATTCTGACTACTTGCATGTTATATTGGCTTTTCACTAGGCATGTGCGAATAGTAAATTTTAGGTTTGAAGCTATTTCGAAGTGAATAGTGATTTGGTCTAATTTCGAAATCAAATTCGAATGGTGTATATCACATATTATAATGGAAAATGAGCACGTTTGTCGGGACCCAACTAACCTGCACAATATTTTTTAAAAATTGAAACAAGGCATGTGCAAATGTCATTCTTTTTGGTTCTAAAGGGAAGTGGAAGCAACTTTGAATAGTAGCAGGATTTGACTTTCGGTAGAATGCAAGTGATAACCTGTAAAGTATGTTAAGTCTTAAAATTACTTGGGGCATATAAGCCCGTTTGGCAAGCTTTTAAACTTAAGATATTTTGAATCGATGGGAGGGTAATATGTACATTTAACCTTGAAGTGGGGCTTTGCGGCAGTGTGGATTTTCCCTGGATAGGTGTATTCATGGTATAGCACCCCTCCTCTGCTGTGAAACTACCTTTACAGGGGGATTACATGCAGTTTATATGTCTACTTGTTCGTTTCGATCTTCGAAATTTAAAATCATTTAAATTAATGTTGGAGCAAATTCGAATACTGTAATATTTGTTCGAATATTCGATGTGGTCAAATATTCGCACATGCCTACTTTTCGCACTATCCTGATGTTGCGTACCAGAACTTACAACTTCTTGGAATGTGAAGGAGTTGTAATACCTTTCTGCATATTCGTGAAATATCCCTAAACCCTTCATAACTAATGCTGACCTTCGTAACTAATGGCACTTCGATATCACTGTACGCTAGTATAACTACGCAGATACTTGAAATCTTTTAATCATTTGTTTATTTGGGTCAAATGAAAAAGTTCATAGCTGACCCTTTGTACATACTAGTACTACTGGCATTTGCATTGCTAGTGTGTTAAAGGGGCACTCAAGAGAAATGAAACGATTTTTCTCATATGAGTAGATCACACTTTAGAAATTTCAAAATCAGCACGCTTGCCTTGAGAAGAAGCTTGGTAAGCAAGAAAACGCGCAAAATGTAAATGTGGTTGGTGACACCACCTTGAAATTTCAGCACCAAATGCTGTGACGTCATAAATTTTGACATCTACAAGGCCCTACAAAGTTCCTTATCAGTAAAAATGAAGTACATTGTCCTCTGAGGAGGCCATATACTTAATGTAGCAGGTTTCAAAAAGTTTTGTTGAGCCAGTGTTGTAAAAATAAAAAAGAAAATGCACTTTGAAATTCCGTGATGTCACGAGCAGGGATCTTGGCGCAAAATTTTAAAATGAAACTTTGACCTTTGATTTTATTCCTCCATTAGTAAAACCTATGATGGCTAAATTAACAACGTTAGAGTTCTCAGTATAATTTATTGATCTAAACCAATTGATTGTTTCAGTGTCCCTTTAGAAAGCGGTTAGGTTAGGTTAACTGTCAGATAATTTGTTGCTCCCCAGGTGGTGTCTCAGTCGGATGCACAACAGAGCGTGCTGGGCACCGTGCTCCGTGTCCTCTTGCATGCCCTGGACTGCAACCAGAGCACTCTGGTGCTTCAGAACCTGTTCGCAACACAGCGATCGCTTGTCTTCAAGGTTTGTGCTTCCTCTTCAATCATTGCGGACTGCTTTTTTTTCTTGCATGAGTTGTTTGTCTGTGACAGCAGAGCCTCCTTATATATATAAAAAAGCAAAAACAAAAAAAAAACAACGGTAGCACAAGTGCACTGAGCATGTCCCCATTTCTTTGCAGTTTCCTGAGCTTCTGTTTGAGGAAGAAACGGAGCAGTGCGCTGACCTGTGCCTGCTTCTCCTGAGGCATTGCAGCTCCTGCATCAGCAGTGTTCGATCTCAGGCCTCCGCTTCGCTCTACCTCCTCATGCGCCAGAACTTTGAGATTGGAAATGTTAGTAGCGCTCTTTTTTTCCTGTTACCTCTAGTGGGCCAATGAGATTGTTGCTTAAAAATAAAGTGTTAATGTATCTCTATTTAGCCTCTTTAATAATACTGAGATAAAGGAACTGGGAGATCTTCGAAAACAGGTTGTGAATAGAATACCTTCGAAGTAAACTGTGGGTCAGATTTCAGGGCAGAATTACAGGATTTAATTGTTGAAATAATGTTTGGGCATCAGTTTATACAGGTATGAATTAAGGGAAAGGACAGTTAACCTTTGCCATGTTGATAGTAGTTGTCTCTGTTCTATTCAGTTTTGCATAACACATAAATAAGAAAAAATGTTGATTACAGTACGTGCATTGCTCATAAATTGGCCCAGAGAATGTGTTTACAGATAAATATACTGGCATATGTTCCAGGAGCAGAAATTAATGAGTAGTAATCCTTTCTGCAGCCCCAGTAATGGCTCTAGCCTGTGCTGAAGTACTGTGCTTCTATATCACGATTGCTAGATTGCATGAAATGAGGGTAAGGATTTTGACAAGAGCAGAGCCTGTCCAATGACCTAGATCAATGCATCTCATTTGTTGCAATTTTCTTTATTGTTTTGACTAATTGTCACCTTGCCCAGAAGTGCGTTCTATGATCATTCAAAGTAGTGCAATGGGTGAACGCAGCAATGACTGTTTTATGGATTGCTCCTGGCATATCATTGCACTGCGCAGAACTTCGCAAGAGTCAAGATGCAAGTGACAATGTCACTGAGCTCACTCGTTGGGACCAGCCAGACATTCAATGAGGAATTTCTGCGCAAGTCGCTCAAGACTATCCTAGTCTATGCCGAAGAGGATGTGGAGCTGCAGGAGACCACGTTCCCGGAGCAGGTTCGTAGACCGCACGAGTTCCTGGTGAAGGAGCCGTTCACTGTTCCTCCGATCGCCATGAGGGAACACTGCAACACCAGTTCACTGTTGGGATCAGTGTGCACGTATAACCTGTAGGTAGCACATAAACCAGTTACAGCTGAAGCTGTTGGACAACGTAATGGCATGCTAAACCCAGTGTGGTTCTAGCATAAGCAAAGGAGAGCATAAGAGCTACGATGCTGAAGTTGTTATCATTAAGCAAACTCTTAAAAGTGATTTGTGCATATTTTAAATGGATATGGAGCTATGTGAAAGTGCAAGAAGCGGTTCGTGCATGTAACAGTGCAAATACAGTTTAGCGAAGATTATGCTTATGCTCAGGCACCACTTGAATAACAGTTTGATAGTGCAAGAATCAATGGCTACAGGCAAAATGTAGTGTGGTTTGAAACATGTCTGTGTTCTTGCAACTTTCTACCAAGATCGCTATTGCATAGAGCAATATCATTTAAATTCACATGCAGAGATGTTTGTGTAGATGTTTATGATACTGCTAACTTACATTTTAACTGGAATCATTACAGATGTAGTTTTAAGAAAACCATGATTCTAGCAATGAGTGCTTGTTCATTTTTGTACGCTTCATCACTTTAGTTTAGCAGAAATATCAGCGAACACTGGCGTCGTTAGCCTGCTCTAGCTTTTACTTTAATTTTTCTTTGAAACATAGGTTCGGGACCTGGTGTTCAACCTGCACATGATATTGTCGGACACGGTGAAGATGAAGGAGTTTCAGGAGGACCCTGAGATGTTGCTCGACCTCATGTACCGTATTGCAAAGGGCTACCAGAACTCGCCCGACCTGCGCCTCACCTGGCTCGCAAACATGGCACAGAAGCACACTGAGGCATGTTGTCTTCGTTTTCTTTCTATTCTAGCTAGTCGAGAGAAAATTTGTTCTTAAAAGGGTGTTTTGGTAGAGCTGAACCTCACTATAAATCGTTTCTTTTTTCATATTTCAGGGCAGTAAGAATTTAACACAGTAAGCGTTGATAACTAGGATTAGTTAGTTACAACAACGAGTAAACGAGCACGTGGTAGTTTTACTAGACTCCCAAATACACAGTTGTAATGAAAGAGTGTCTCAGGCCTCCATGCTAGCCTTAAAGGGACACTAAAAAGAACAACAGTTTTTCTTGTACGTACTAGTAAATTGCCTTTTCGCATTTCCGAAAGTAAGACTCTTGTGACATCAAGATGCTTGGTAAAAGAAAAATGCAGGTGGCACTCTCTGTGACGTAGTAGATTTTGGAGGCATCCACCAGAGCTGACATAGTTCTCAATTGGTAAATATGAAGTATACATTGTTCTCTAAGGGAGCCATAGAATTAACATACCAAGTTTCTCGAAATTTTGATGAGCCAATGTGGCCAAAATGTGGAAAAACATTTTGAAATCCATGACGTCATACTGACATTCATGTGCAGAGATTTCAACGTGAAATTTAGAAACGATACTTTACTTTCATTTTCTCTTCCATTGATGAGCATGTAAATGTGAAGTTAATGACATTAGAGTTTTTAAAGAGTAAATTATCAATCTAAGCTGATTCATTGTTTCATTTTAGCCCCCCCTCTAATCTCAGCATGGCCTTTGACCTCGTCTCTCAATATCTGTCCCACAGAGGGGTAACCATGCTGAGGCAGCACACTGCCTCGTTCACTCGGCAGCTCTAGTTGCTGAGTACCTGCACATGCTGGAGTACAAGCCACACCTGCCCATAGGGTGTGTTTCCTTTGAGGTGCGTGGTAGCCATTTCGTCTTCACTCTTCCCTTTGTCGTGTATTGCATTTTCTTAATAATACCACTTGCATCACAACAGCAGTAGAAGAAACACCTTTGCTGTGAGACTGAGTGGTTATCATTAGCCTCCTAAAGACTGGCTGTTATATGGGGTATCACTTTAATCTTTGCCTATGTTGGTTCTTTAAATGGCATGAACTTTCTGTGATCAACACATTAGAAAAATTAAACCTGGCCCACTGAAAGTCTGATAAGATTGGTCACTGCACCAATGCACACATTGCATCACTGGTGAAGAAAACCATGTACATGAGGGTGCACTGACAAAAATATAGCAGAGATTTTTAAAATCATTGTGTCGTTGTTAGTAGTCAGCATGGTGGGCCTTGCATGTAATGATGCTTTTGCCACGAAGAAACTAGAGAAAAAAACTTCCCCATCTCCCGCTAAAGGAAACCATGCGTGGATGTGAAGCAGTGGGGAGATAATCAGCTTGAGCGGGAGGAGTGTCGCCGCTCTCATTTCACGGCAGCGGTCCCAGCGCTCATCGCGGCGCTGCACAGGAGAAAGAATGAGGCGCGCCGCTCCTTTATTTTCATACCGCGGAACTACCGTGGCGCCCCCCAGCGGAGTATGCAGCTGTCACACCACCTGTCGTGCGCGCCGCACCGTAGGGATTCCTAGAGGACAGGACGGGGGGGACCGTAGGAGAGGAGAGAGAGGGGAACGTGCATGCGCTGTGGGACGCGGGAGCCGCTCCGTAGAGTAGAGGATTCCTAGAGGAGAGAAGGGGAGGGGACGTAGGAGCCGCTCCGTAGAGTAGAGGATGGGGGGTGAGCGTAGGAGAGGGGATGCGCATGCACTGTAGGGGGGTGTGGGACGCTCCGTAGAGTAGAGGATTCCTAGAGTAGAGAAAGGGGGTGAGCGTAGGAGAAAGAGGGGGGGAGGGGACGCGCATGCGCTTTGGTGGTGTGGGATGCGGAAGGAGGGACGGACTAAGCCCCCTCCAAACACATGCAAGCAAGATCAAGGAATGGGGTCAACCTGGGTGACAGACACCACCTGCCTAGCCATTGCTAAGCAGTCTCTCTTGCTCTCGGCCATGACTCTGATGACTGTGATAGTGGTTGACGCCCTTCATATTACTACAGTGTTCTGGTTCGCATAATGGGTGCTTCCCTACTTCATGAAAGTGGCCGGACGCGGGACACGGGACGGCGGACGGGGGACGCGGGAGGGACGGACAGAGCCCCGAGCATAAGATGCTTCGCATCTAAAAGCAGAGGAGCAGCTACATGGGAGAGGTGTTGCCTGGCTTGTTTGGACACTTTGCCAGTTAGTGTGCAAACAAAAACATTTTTTTTTTTTGACATTAACAACAGTGTTCGTAAGTGGCTTATGTGCTGCATAAGTGGTGTGCTGGCATTATTGAGGGTAACATTGTTATATTAATTAGATGAAGAAACAAATCTATGAAGCTGCAGAACGTGCTTGGTATTTAATATACCATTCAACTTGGAATGTCTATTTAGCTCAAAGGTGAAACTTAAATAAATGGCAAATGATTGAATTGCCAACTTTATTTTTTTAATTTGTCAGAGACCTGACTGATGTGGATTATGCAGAATGGCTGTCCCTCGCATGGCCTTGCAGTTTTGTAGTGTTGAATGACGTGGTGATGTCAGCTGTAGCGAACTACTGCGATTGGGTTTTATCTTGGGATGTCTCTTATCCTGAGCAGTATTCCCGAAGCAAGCGTTAACCTGACGTTTGCTTTGGTGAGGTATTGCTTTTCAAACTGTATATTATGGGCTGTCACATGGTGAACTGTTTCTCCATTCTTCCTTCTTTTGTTGTCACCAGAATGTGTCCCAAAACATCCTGGAAGAAAGTGCAGTGTCGGATGACGTGTTGTCCCCCGGACGAAGAAGGAATATGCACTGGAAAATACTTCACCGAGAACGGGCTTGTTGGTCTGCTGGAGCAGGCAGCCAACTCATTTTCCTTGGTGAGTTTCATATTGTTTATAGCGAGGTAAGCTAAGGTAACAATGGCAACTGTGACATGCAAACGGAGAATAAAAAAAATAATCTTGGCATGCTCCAAATCAGTTACAGTTCCAATGTGTGGGCCTTCTCTACAGTGCCAGAGATACCTGAAGACATCTATAGCTGTGCGAATGTTGGAGTGGTGCTGATGGTTCTAGTAATTGTTACTTTTACATTTAATTCAATTATAGGTTTGCTGGCACCTCTGTTGCAGAAAACGAGTTTTATTGTCTTGCAAGATTTTTGTAGAACACAACGTATGTAGAGTTTGTATCATAGAGTAGTCTACAGTTAGATCCCAGTGTATCATCTCTTTCTCGGAAACATTCTCAGAAACATCGATCTTTTTCTCAGAAACATAGGTTTCTGTGTTTCTCAGAAATGTAGAAACATCTATAGAAACACAGATTTCTATAGGTGGATTGAAGGGTACATTAATAACAAGAAGTTCCTGAGATGCCAATGCAATTGTTAAGAAATGGTGCAAATGTGTTGCAAGCAACCCTTACGACTAGTGCTTTCTTTTTTGTATATTTTAGGCTGGCATGTACGAAGCGACAAACGAGGTCTACAAGATCCTGATACCCATTGCGGAGGCGCAGCGGGACTACAAGAAGCTTGCCAACATTCATAGCAAGTTACATGAAGCCTTCACCAAAGTTGACCAGCAGGCAAGTGAAAAGCATAACTGAAAGACTTCAAAGCCATTCTCATGGCTATCTTTGCTCAACTGCGTTTTCAGCTACTTCGACTCTAAATGGGGTGAAAGCGTAAAATGGCGCAATACTAATACGAATCCTACTTCAATAATAAGTTTTCATCACCTTGCGGCATTCCTGTTTCACACCCGATAGCATCACTAGACAGAGGCACGTTGACATTACTGACTCCCTATTGTCTTTGAAGCTCATTATTGCTAAATTTTTGTGGGGTTTGCTTCAGTAATTGTAGTAGTAAGAAGTGTATTTTTTTGTTGGTAACGTTGTGTGCTTACGCTGTGATGATCACCTGTGAAACCTAATTTATCTTATCTGATCATAGCTCTTTAATGACCATGTTTGGAATGTGTATAGAAGCTTTCCAGATGGTTGTAGTGTTTTGGTTGCAATCTAAAAGACTCATCAGCCAAAAAGGCGGTGTTACAAAATATTTGGCATGTTTTTTTTTTGTGTGCGTGTATGTGAGAAAGATGACACATTAGTTTAAGGTGTAAATGTATGGATGCCAACTAGCACTAAAGTGGGGTTCAATCCCCCCCCCCCCCCCCCCAAAAAAATTATTAATTTTGCATGTGTAGATGTACACGCAGACACACAAATGCATGCACAAACATACGTAAAGTATGGTTTAAACCCTCCCCCCCTCCCCTCTTGCCCGAAAAAAAAAATTTCTGGCTGCGATACTGCCAACTAGAAGGTGCTGCGCAGTTTATGTTGCTAGGCCTTTGGTGCAGCACACTGTGAAATTGCTGGTACTGTGCAACTGTGATCCAGTGGTGATAAATGAAAAAGCTTTCAGCGGCTTGACTCCATCCTTTCTTTCTCATCAGGCTGGCAAGAGAGTGTTTGGCACATACTTTCGAGTGGGGTTCTATGGCCCACGGTTTGGAGATTTGGATGGGGAGGAGTTCATCTACAAGGAACCCACTCTGACCAAGCTGCCTGAAATCTCGCACAGACTAGAGGTAACTTGCGCTACCTTTGTTGTGACCATAGTACTGCTTTATTTGTGCATTTTCTTGTTTCTCAATCGTCCTGTGATTTTTGTAGTGCAAGAAAAAAAAAAAAGATAATGTACACTGGAACAGAAAAGGAACTGCAAATGACGAACACTTGTCTTGTCTGCTTCATTTCCAATTTGCCTTTTTTTTTTTTCATGTGCACTATGCAAATAACAATATTAATTAAATGTGCATCAACTTCCTCAGTTTTCAATCATAATATTATTTCTTGGTGCTTAGATGTACTGATTCTCATTTATTATTCCCAGAACTTTTATTCGGAGCGGTTTGGCTCCGACTACGTGGAGGTCATCAAGGATTCAAACATGGTGGATGTTTCAAGGCTTCATCCAGAAAAGGTGGATAGTATTCAGCTTTTTCGTTAATAATTAATTAATGCTTGCAACTGTGAGTAATTAGTTTTCAAGATTATGAGCCTTTTGCATTGTTGTATCATTTCATTGGTTGTGATTTGCAACACTGTAATACTATCTATAAGAAGTTGCATGTGTTATGCCAGGAGCACATTTAAAAAAAAGATTATTTTACGCCCCTTTGTGCTCTTTGCAGGCATACATCCAGATAACCTATGTGGAGCCCTACTTTGACATGTACGAATTACGAGAACGAGTGACGTACTTCGACAAAAACTACAACATCAGTAAGTGTTGCTCCTACCTGTGGCACTTCCTGAAGGCCCTGGTTTTTCAATTGATGCGTTGTTCCTCATTTTTTACCCTTAGGACGTTTCGTGTATGCCACACCGTTTACGGTCGATGGTCGAGCCCACGGTGACCTCCACGAGCAGTTCAAGCGGAAAACTATTGTAACCACAGCAAACTCTTTTCCATACGTAAAGACACGCATCCAGGTCATTGAGAGGACACAGGCAAGGCTTTCACTCATTCTTTCATGTTACAAGGTCACTGTCTCTCAATTAAAAAAAAGCTTGACAAGTAAACGCACACATGTGCTGCTAATGAAATGCATGCCATAGTGCAATATGGTTTTATAAAGTTTTTTTCTTTCTGAGGTAAGGTAAGAGTTTGTGCATGCTGTTTGTGCATGTGGGGCCCTATGAGCTTCAATTTCGAATAGCATTATTGGGGCTACCAGATTGCACTTGAAGTAGATATATATCATGTTCATAACGCCTGCGGTTGCATTTGTCACTGTGTTAATGTTATGGGCTAGAAGGGAGTGGTGACATCTCTTGTGAGTAAAAGGGTATGAAGGCAGAATGCTGTACGAAGGTACAATATGCACTTTGTCTATGCCAAAAGTATGAAGATTCTGGGTTCAAAGTTATGCCAAGTTACTTTACTAATCTACCCCTCCACCAGAACATCACCTGTAGTCTGTGCTATGAGTCATATGGAATGGAGTGTTTTGTAGGCTTGTGCGAATATTCGAATGCTTCGAATATTCGAACAAATATTACAGTATTCGAATTGGCTTCGATTTGAATTTAAATTTTTGAAAATTTTGAAGTATTCGAAATGAAACTGAAATAAACTGAACTAAACTGAACTAAACTGAACGAATAGGTGTGTATTAGTCCGCATGTAACCTCCTGTAAAGGTGGTTTCACTGCATTGAAGGGGTGCTAAGCCGTAAAAAGACCTATCCAGGAGAAATTTGCACTGCCGTGAAGTCCCACTTCAAGATTATATGAACATATTACCCTCGCATCGATTCATCATTTTATTGTGATAGCAATTATATGGACACTCTCGGCTGGTTTTCGCCGTCGCCGCCGCCATCGGCCGCCGCCGTCATCCCCCCATATATGTGTATATGTATCTATATAGCCGGCCCCGCCCGTCGTTCGTGAGCGTGAAAAGACGTGAGGGGGGGGGGGGGGGAGGGTCTCTCAAGCGACCTTCGATTTTACGAGCGCGGTCATCGCGGGCGCGCGCGTTATCTCCCCTTCTCGGCGGACAGCGGGGGCCGGTGTACCCTTCTACGTGCTGCGCTCTCAATGCGAAGAGAATGTGGTGAGCAGAGTGTCCCTGGAGCGGCCGTATGCTCTTAAACCAGCGTTTTCTAGAGTTGTGTGAGATCAGATGCAAAAGAGTTAGCTGCCAGCCTCACTTCGTATAAAATTACAATTTGTTACTATCGCATTCATTGCTTCACCCTTGCAGTGAAACTGTGACTTTTTTAAGTTTAAAAGCTTTTTATTCCGGCGTATATGCTCTAAGTAAAGTAAATTTTAAAACGTAACCTATTTTACAAGTTAGCACTTGCATTCTACCAAAAGTCAAATCCTGCTACTATTCAAAGTTGATTCAACTTCCTTTAACCAAAAAAAAATGGCATTTGCACAGGCCTTGTTTCAATTTTTAAAAAATGTTGTGAAGGTAAGTTGGGTCATGACAAATATGCCCATTTTTCTTAATAATATGTGATATATACTATTTGAATTCGATTTGAAATTATTCGTACCAAATCAATATTCGCTTTGAACCTAAAATTGACTATTCGCACAAGCCTAGTGTTTTGTGTGTGTCAAGCTTTGTGTAGCTGACATGATAGAGACAGTTCTAAACTAGCTAACAAGAAGTTAACAAGCATTTGTTGATTACGGACCATCATTCTTTACAATCATCATCATCACCGTTAGTTAGTCTAGTTTTGACGCCGAATTCCACTTAGCGCCTGGTCTGTAAAAAATTATGAGAGGTCTTGTTCATCATCATATTTTTGGCTAATCAGAATAAATACGAGCTCCACCCCCAGTACTGCAGCGTACCTGTCATTCACCTGAGCAAGAGAAATTGTGCTTGGTGGTTTGCATCCTAACCTTAACTACTGTGTCGCTGCTAATGTAAACACTACGCAGATTATGAATTAGAAGTTTGTCATCCTTTGCTTAAAATGTTAATGTTTGGCTGAGCAATGAAATCAGAATCCTTGCTGGAATTTGCCAGAAAGTTAAAGTTTTTGACCAAAATCTAACAGCAGGAACTTGTGGCTGTAGGGGTTAATTCACTTATTTTAAATACGCGAGAGGTAAACATCATGTAAATAAGCAATGGCACTTGGATGGGGCATTTATGCAAATTTTCTCTGGGTGGAACAGCGACGGCTATGGGAGGGAGCTTAAATTTATTCGTAGGTTGCAACCAACTGTAGAACTTAAGTCCCTAGTGTTTGTTGTGTAGGTGTTGTGGTGGAGGAGCCTATATGACGATTATGGCTGTGTTGCTGCGCAGATTGTTCTCCGGCCGATCGAAGTGGCCATCGAGGACATTCAGAAAAAGACGGCCGAGCTGTCGCGGGCTACGCTACAGGAACCGGCCGATCCCAAGATCTTGCAAATGGTGCTGCAGGGTTGCATGGGTACCACCGTTAACCAGGGACCTCTCGAGGTGGCACTCGTCTTCCTCGCCGATCTTGTCGACCCTGCGCGAGTCCCCACACCGTCTCAGCACAAGCTGAGGCTCTGTTTTCGTGATTTCAGCCGCAAGTGAGTCGCCTTCCTCCTTTTGTTACATTTAGAGTTTACTGATCAGCCAAGCTGGCGTACTATTTTGCTGAGAGTCAATCTAATACAATCTAAACAATGAAGTTTAAGAATATGGAGTCCTTGAAGTGATTGGAAGTTGATGAACAAGAAATGTTGCCAGAAACCTAAGCCTATGTTTTTCAGGGGGGGCTGTCTGGCAAAAGGAGCCGTGTTTCCGTGTTTAAGGGACCAGAAAGGCATTTGTGGTGTAGTCTCGTGAAGGTCCCTGTCCAGTGCATCAAAGTCATACTTAGCCGACCAAAGCAGGAAGAGAAAACAAGTTAAAAAAAACCATTCCCTCTGGTGCCCGTGTTACCACTCCATCAGACAGCGCCACTGCTGGAACACTGGCGCCATCTGTTGCGCTAAGGCAAATCTGTGGTGACCATGTGACGAGCACATAAGCCACATTACTGGAGGCATGAGGGCCATACAGGAAAGTCAACTTTAGGGAACATATGTCCTGACAATTTGTATGGCAGACAGTAAAAAAAAATGTGATGTCAGAGGATTGCGTCGCTATTTATAGTAAAGTGTTGTGCAAGGTGCCATGTCACAAGCAGTTGCAAAGTAGTACTACCAAAAGTAATCAGTTGAAGGTGTTCAGACTCTGGAAGTAACTTGGAAAGGAGCTTCAAACCATTTTCTTTGCCACTGAGAAAGGTTGTGAAATCGTGCTACCAGTATTATCTCTCGTTCTCCCCATACTGCTACCACTGTTGTCAGTAAAATCCAACTCGGAGCAGCGACTTGAAAACCTAACAAAGATACCTGGTCATCACAGTCTTTGATTATAACTGAAACTTGAAGGTATCTTGTCAGCCACATGTGGTGATATATATTTGTGGTAATGTAATAAATATAGCAGCAGGCTCGCCTCATCATGACAAGTGCATAATTTGTTCTGTGCGGTAGAAAGACAATTTACTCTGATATCTGCAGATGTTGCTGAAAGAGGCATCTGTTTTTATATATCCACACTTTGCCTTGATCCATTTTTCTACTGCCTGTTCTCTTAGTTTATATACCATATGGGGATAGCCTTTTGAACACGGTGACATTTGTTGCTACCATAGTAAATTATCTGCACCAAAACACTAGAGAAATCATGAGAATTTGTGGAGGTCATTAGGAACTTTTGTGAGAGCTTAAAGGGGTCGTGAAACGAAAATGAAGCTGCCCGGTTGTAATTTTCCCTGCTTCAATAAGGATTAGACATGCTGATTCCGAAATATTTCGGCACAATATCCGGTCTATAATTAATGACGCCCGTTTGAAATTGCAGTTTTCTCGGGCTCCTAAACAACCATGCAGCCCTACCCGCCGCCATAGGCACTAACATGTGACGTCAGTGAAACGTCATGGTAAGAGAAGTTATGAACAGAGCTTTAGCTTTCTTTTGCTCCAAAATGATAGATTTATAGGAACCTAGGAAAGAAACAATGGACACAGCAATTTTTGTGCTCTGAGCTGTGTATACTGTGGAAGTACAGCGAGTGATCTGCTTGCTTCCGCTTTCAAGTACGTCCGGGCTCCGTCAGGTGTTGCCTTCGCTCGCTTGGCGCAGCGTCCCAGTGTTTTTCTTACTGGTTGCGTTAGGTGGTGTTTTGCGGCGTGTTTTGGGTGGCTTAGTCCTCGCTATGCCTACCGTGTGCATCGCCAGACAGTGCCGCACAACTTATCAAAGTGGAAACAACGTTCTTGATGGCTTTACGGCACTGCAATCAAGACGGTATGATGCTATGGACCTCAGTCAACTATGGCTCAGCAAACATCGCTGCGTCGCCATGTTTTGTCGACGACAGACTTTTCATAGGCTGACTTAAAGTGACGTCAGCTGTACAGTTGAGGAGAACGTGAGCGGGGAATCGAAATTGTGCTTTTATAGCTATTAAATGAACCTGGACGATGAAACGAGTCGAGGTATAGTATTGAATGGACGTCCAGGATTCTGAATACACACGTAGTTGAAAATTTTCGGAAAGACGTTTCACGACCCCTTTAACAAGAATGAGTGTGGCCTTGGGTCTGGGTTGAGATACTAGGCAAAGCTCAAGCCCCCTCCAAGCTTTTCAAAATAAATACCACGGTGCTGACACTTCTCTGTTGAACTTGTGAAACGAATTCTGGAGTGCAGCGTTATCGTGAACTAGTTCACAAAGTGCAGGAGAAAGGAATGGACCTTAAATTTCCAGACCCATAGCGGGCCTCATAATCATATTGTGGTTTTCGCGCGTAAAACTACAGATATTATGATTATTATTACCTTTGTGCCGGTGGTGCAGTTTTGTATAATGTATGAGTATATAATGAGTCAGTTATTATGTCTACCACAACTTTTCCGGAAAATAGTGTACTATACAGGAGCTGGAGCGATATGTGTGTTCTTGACTTTCAGGTGCTTTGAGGCACTTCGAAAAAACAGGACCCTGATTGGACCTGACCAGCGAGACTACCAGAAGGAACTGGAGCGCAACTACAATCGTTTCAGTGAACGGTTGCAGCCCATGATACGTAACAACAGTGTCTCTCCGTTTTGGTATGTAATAGTATTCATTTTAGACATCACTTTTCCTTATTTTGCCGTTTTTTTTTTCTTTTAAGAGTACCACCTTTCTAAGATTACTACCTTAGTGTAATTAGTATGCATCTGGCAAGTAGTACATATATGCTAAACACTGCAACTGTTCTGCATTCGGGTAATGACTGTTGGCTTGAAATTTTTGTAATGTCTTTTTAGTTTGTGTAGACTGAAGGTTCAAACTTTCTAAACCTTAGAAAAAGTACTAGAAAGCACCAGAGTGCAGCAAATAATTCACCATAATATAGTACTCATTTCTGTGTACCGGTTTTAAATTGGTACCAAAGAGGTAAACAGTCATAGTGTGATGACACAGTAGCTGGTTTTTTTGTGATTTTCACAGCTCCCAATAGTAAACACAACTGGTGCAACTGCATGCCTTGCTCTAGTTTATTTATGAGCAGCACCATTTGCAACACAGTGTTGGCACCTTTTGGTCTGTGTCACAATATCATGAAAATATCCACAACAGAATATCCAGCATTTTGAGACATGAGTGCAAAATTAATGCACATTTTCCACCGTTCGTAACTGCTAAGTGTCATCTTTTTGTGTGCAATAATTGTGTGATTGAAGTTTCTACTACATCAGATATATGTGTTAATTATTTTAATCACAGTAACATGAGCATTTGTGTGCATCTTGCACTGATTTTTCATTGCTCTTATTTACACCAGCTCTTTTCTATTGGAACAGCTACTTTCTTACATTTTTTCCTTTGGTGTACCTGCAGTTAAATCTATTCCTCTGTATTTTGTGCACCACAGCATAGATTTATTGCCACTCATCTACGTTTTTAGTCATATTTGTTGTAAGCTTTGGTTCTGCATAATTTGGCACTGACTCTCAATTCTTTCTGTCAGTGCTTGTGAATGTAACGTTGTTGCACACAAAATTCACACGCCTGCTGTGTGCATAGTTCTGTAAGCGTGAAATTTCGTTATAAACACAATAATTTGTCACTGTTTCAGGGCAAAAGGAAACTTAATGCGTCAACCGTTGCAAGAGCCGTGAAGCGCCACGGGTGATTCTGTTGCAAGCAAGTAACGCATGGGTGTAGTACAAGCCTAGCTTTTATTTTATTCATTGCGAGCATTTAGCCAAAGTTGTCGAGGAAGCAAAAGCGTCGCATTTCTTAAATAGCCCAAGGTAAGGGTTATTTTTCAGAGTCACTTCTTGCGTGAAACGTGAGCTCTTGTCGCATGTCTACTTTACAGAGCGCATTCAGCTGTACAGTGAAGTGTGTGCCTTGTGTAATGTTATATGATTTGTGCATGCAAGCAGTAGTCTGATTACTGCAATTAGGGCAGTATTTCCTGTGATCTCTGGTACAACCAAACGACGTCCTATGGTGTGCAGATAGTATTTTAATTTCAGTGAAAAGTTACTTGTGTTGTGGTCCTCTCATTTACATAGCATGTAGGCAGTCATGCTGAAATGCCAAATTTTATGTCGGCAAGGTGATTTTATTGCTCATCTTTAGTTTGTAGCAGTGACTGTCCTTTACTGTTTGCGTTTCACATTGTTTAGCTTTGTTTGGGACCACTAGGTGGACTACTTAAAGGAATCAATTGCAAGAAGTGAAAAGCACTGCCGTAGTTAGTTTTGCATTGCTTCAGGAATGCTAGTTCATTTACAACACTTCCGCATTCTGCATTGACTGCGGGTACTCTGCTTTGTGTTCTTTCTCATGGTGCTTAGAACCGGTGCTAAAGTGAAGGCCAAGCCATTTACAAATTACGTTGTGTTGCTTTGTCCATCTTGACCTAAAGCAGTGGCATTTCAGCTTCAAGCTTAGAAGCTCAGTACTCTGTAACGTGCTTTAAAGACGCTGCATTTAGTCCTGCTTTGGCTTATATTTAAGTTTAGCATTTATGCGAACGATGTGTTCATGTTTGACCGGCTTAGGCTTTCATTTTTTTATGGAGACTCATTGTACATATTTATACACTTCTGTCTTGAAAGTGTTCGTTTCACTGTGTTCATGAATTTTATGGCGAAGTAATAAAAAACAGAAAGAAACAATTTGTTTTAATGCCCTCTGCACATGAAACAAATGAACACCAGGCAAGAGGCCTCTTATAGCCACTACAAAGCCTTGCGCCAAGTCACACTCATGTCTTTAGAGGCCTGTAAATATAATACTGAACACAGTTGCCATTTTAGACTGCCGATACCTTCGGTAATTGAAAACAGTAGCCATTGTACATCTTGATTTTGGTGGTCATTCAGGAGATGGTTTCGAAAGTTTATGGGCCATGGTATCTGAATAAGCATTGAATTTCCAACTAGCTTTGTGACCATAGACACTAAGAACAGTAAAAGTTTTTGAGGTCCCATGGCCCATTAACTTTTAGTGCTGAAGGAAGACAAAGATTAACTACACTGTAAAAAACGGTTACTTTTACTGTATAACAAAATTTATCTGTGGTTGCAGCACCTGCAAAATGTAGTTCATAGCTCAACAGCTACCTAATAGTTAGTAAACTACTGTTTAGGCCTGTAACACACATGTGCGATTTATATCACGATGCTGCACACTGTAGATGTGCTGTTACAATGGACTCTCAGTAAATGGAAATCTCATAAATGAAACTGATGCTTAAATGGAACAACTGCCTCAAATAAGTTTGGTTTCGTACTTGAATTCGGCACCCCCCATTCACTTCTCAGTAATAGAACTCCTGGTAAACAGAACATATTTTCCTGGTCCTTTCAGGTTCTGTTTAATGAGAGTCTAATGTATTTGTAATAGTTTAAGGGACGAGATATCCACACATGGCTTGTTGCTTCTTTGTGTAAGAGCCTTTTTGACTTAACATGGTAAAGATTATATAGAGTGATGGTGGCATTAATGTTTCAAAGAACAGCTTGTATCGATGACTAAGCATGCAAAAAAACCTCAAAGGTACTTCAGCAACCATGTTGAAGGCAGGCTATAGCTGCCATTAGAAAAACGCTATATATCATGTACTACGGCATTTTGTGTCTAGGTGTGTGTACAGTTACACATGCTCCGTTTGTACATCATACCCAAATGAATGAGTGAATAGAATTTTTTCTTTCATACGACTTGATACCCAGGTCCACCAACATATGTGAGTTTGATGTAATGTTTAACCGAGCAGTAGACCTTCAAGCAAGCAGTAATGTGGACCTGTGCAAAGCGCTATTTTATCGTTTGGTAACTTAAGGTTGAAACATCATGCTCATGGATAAGTATTGGTATACTTTTAAAAATTTGACTTACCCAAAAATGTTTGATCTAGAAGTGCAGGTTGAAGGAGCAGTTATGCACAAGCTTTGCTGCATGGTGGAAGCCCCACAGCAACGCAAGATGCACTTTTTCAAATGCTGCATTTTTAGGCATGGATTGTGCATGCCATAATTACGGAAACCGAGAACTGAACGCTGTAGACGTGTAGGATGTGTATCGAAGAGGGACAAAACTAGATAAAGCCACGAGATGTAATGTTATTTTTTTTTCCATTCTTCGAACTATAATGCTAGAGTGAGACAGAAAGTGCGCATGTGTTCTGGGAAGCAAGGGTTTGCAGCCCAAAGCCCAACCCACGAGAGTAGAAACGGGTGTTTACTAGGTTTTTAGCATGGAACTTACACAAAGCGCACAGAGACATGAAAGTCACGGCTAGCCTGTGCCTTTTGCAGGAACGTGACGAAAGTACAGGGCCATATGATGTCACACTACTGTTACTGTGGGTGTGGGTGTGCACCGTATTTTGACAACATTGTAGTTATGTTCAGAGACAGATCATTAAGTGCGAGATTTTTGAGGTTGCAGCAATGAACAGTGATGATTGCGAGTCCATCAGCTTGTCGTTTTTCTCGTTTTTTGCCAAAGAAATCAGTTTTCTCAGTGGCAGCTGGTAACAAGTGCTTAGAACACGTGTAACAAGCACATGTGTCAGTACAATCAAGTATTTACATTTTCTTTTCTCTGTTTTGCTGCATATATGAGAGAGCATGTAGTGCCTTTCGTGTCTGTTTTTTTTTTTTTTTTTTTTTTTTTTTTTTTTTTTTTTTTTTTTTTTTGTAGAGTCTGTGCCAAAACGCTAATTATGCATTACCAACTGGCCTGCATTAACACTTTACTCAGAAACAGGTGACAAGGTTGCCAAAATGCAATAGAAGGCCACCATAGACACCATATTAGGGGCATGGCCCATCTATGGATGTCTTGTGAAGCTCTAAAAGGAACAACATGCAGCAAAGGCAGGTGCCACCGGTACTGCGCTGGAATTGCATGTAGTGTACAGTACACATGGATTCAAATACGTGACATCAAACTTTTTAGGGTAACGACTGGTATGCGCAATCGCTTGAGATTACCTGGATCTCTAAAGATAACCTGTTCTCTAATCGCCGAGATAATCTGGTCTTTAAAGATAATGTTGGCTCTGATCTACAGATTCAAGTTAAAATTATGCCTGATATGAGCTGAACTGAAGACAGTGGGAACGATAGTATGTGTGTTACTTAGCCCTAAATTGACCCATTTCAGTCCGCGAGTACTGTACATCCAGCCATAGGTCAACAAAAAATGAAGCTCGCTCAGACTCTCTCAAAAAATATATTTTACGCTTAGGGTTCATTCGGACTCGGACTCGACAAAATTTTCCTCAACCGGACTCACTCGGACTAAAACCCACCAAAATATTGTCCACTCGGACTCGCTCAGACTCGTGGCTCAATCTGAGTCTGAGTGAGTCTACTCATGAGTTCTTTCGCGTATAATAAACTTTTTCGACCATAGTGTCAATGTTCTTTAACATCAATATCTCGCATAATTGGTACTCTGCTTGACACGTTTTGATCTCATACCTTCACATACGTGTTATCAATGGTTACAATCCAGTAAGGACATTTTTATTGAAAGAGATGACTCACACGAGATATTTTTATCAAGAACTTCACGTGAAAGATTTTGCCTGGAGGGAGGTCAACCCTCTCCTCACCCTCCACAACTCACGCCTCTGATCAATCAATATTCAGATATCATATGAAACGCTAGTGCTTTAAAGTATGTGTGAGGAGACACGAGCGCAAACATGAGCCGACATGAGGCTGATATTAATGCTGAAGTTGAGTAGATGGGAACCATAGTTCGGCAAAAAATGTGGAGCTCACTCATACTCATCCATGAAATATATTTTGCCCTTAGGGCTCACTTGTACTCAGACTCACCAAAATTTTCCTCATCCGGGACTCACTCCGACTCAGAGTTCACGAAAAATATTACTCAGTCCAACTCACTCAGACTGAGACTCGCGGCTCAATACCGAGTTTGTGACTCGACTCATGAGTGAGTTTGCCAACCTATGCATCCAGCACTATGCAGGTGTGTGTCCATCCATTTCTGACAATTCTTTAAAACCAGTGTGTGCACGTTCTACATTTATGTTTGTTGCATATTTGTTTCTAAAAAAATTGTCTTGCGGCAACATGCAGCAAATAACATCACCATCTGTTCAACTTTTGGAGAAGGCAATGACTGCACGTTGACGATTGGTGTTGTGTATGCCGACCGGTTGGTGGCATGGAAAAAAAACAAGCAAAAAATATAAAACTTTGGTATCAAGATGCATTGCCATTGCTCTGTTTGGCGCATTGGTACCATTTTATTCTGCTGCACTGGAGGTGCAAATGAGTGACCGCAGATCTCATAGTCCTCAAGCACAATGTTTTCTGCCCATACATAATTTTCTACATCGTAAGCTGTGCAGCTTCTCAGAAGGTCGTACACCAGCACTACGAATAGCACATACCAAAAGCAACAGACTGAGTCAATCGGCGCACTCGCACTAGCCTTGGGAGACTGCAATGCCACATCGTCATTAGGAAGACGACGATCAGTCAGTCAAGCTGCCTCCCTACCTTTTGACGTATGCAGATTTTCATCTGGCGCTCCTGAACGGGAGCAACATCGAACATGGCAATGTATTTTATTAAGTGACAGCGCTAAGACAATGCATAACAAATAAGTTATAACGTGCAGGCGAAACAAACGTCTGTGGCGAGGCTTTGCAAACGGCAGCGGCGAGCAGACGTCTTCTGGAGGAGGCCACTTGGTGGCGGGCTGCACAGCAGCCCAGCGCGTGCACTGTTTCCTAAAATACCGCAGCTGGTATTACCTGCGAGAAAGGCAGAGAAAGGCATGAAAGTTGCGTAAATATGTTATTTAGAGCAGGTGTCTCTTTTTAAAGTTTCGCTAATCTGCATAAGCATTAATCAACCAATGATAATACAGCAGACTCTAAACGGAACCTGAAGGGACCGGGAAAGGATGTTACATGCAACAAAAGTTCTGTTTACTGACAGGTGAACACAGGTGCGGAAATCAAGTACGAAACCAGTCACGTTGGAGGCATTTGTTCCATCTTAACAGCAGTTTCGTATAAGAGATTTCCATTTGTGGAGGGTCTGCTGTAATTGCATAAATTTCAAAATATCACTGAGGTGTGCACAGCAGACCGGCCCTGTCTCTACTCAACTGCGGCATCGCGTGATCAGGTGCGTTTCGTCATCTAACGGAAGCTCTCTTGCCAACCAATCAATGTGCTCTTACTTACCTGGATGTTTTCCACCACCTGTTCTCCCTCTCTACAAACTTGTCTCCCATTGCATTTGACAGAAATGACCAAAAATAAACGCAACTCTCTTTCTATCGTCGTAGTCCAATGTTTTAGGAAACAGGAGTAGTGTACTGTACCTACTAACCCAATGCTCAGCCTTTGAAACCAAGGCCAGACAGATTCTCCTTCATAGGCAAAGAAAACAGTTGCTTTAAAAGGCATCTAAAGTAGGTATGTACAGGCTAAACCCGCGTGTTTTTGCACTGCTTGCTCCTTTTGTCTTACATTCATCTCACACGTCTTAACTGCTTCTCTTAAAAATTCGGTAGTTTCATTAGCACAGACATATACGATAACAATGCAATCAAAACGCTCTGAGACTGCTGGATATGCAGTTGATACCCGGTGACTTTTTTTTTTTTTTTGCATGCTCCAAGTTAATTTTTTCCAAAGCTGCAGCTTTTTTGTACACCTTTATGGAAGTTGAGTATACGTTGATGCTACATAAGTGCAAAAAGTGTGTCGATTTTGAAAATACTTTTGTCACTCTGAAGGGTGTTAAAATGTTTACTGTAACTAAACTTGGAACGTGCTGTGTTCTACATGTGATTAGAGGATACTGTTTTACTCAAAACTTCAGCACACATATTTGTAGTAAAATGTCTAAAATTTTGTATATTCGTTTACATGTTACAAAGAGTGCACGAGTAGGAACTGAAACGACCACATGGAAGCATAGGCTAAATTAGTAATAGACGCCCGGTAGCTTGGAGATCAGTATTCTACAGATGCACGACAGCATGATATAGTCCAAGAAAAAGCGAAACCGCTTGGTACAGCAAAATGACTCGGGACACAATGCCGCACAAATGACCTTGTCCACACCTGTACAACAAAAGACGTCTAGCGGACGTCACGAGAAGCCGGACAGTAGCCGTGACGACAAAGCGGCGGTCGCTTGGGGCAGTGATGCGGCTTTTTCTGCCGGCGGGGGTGCGCACTTCCTGAGACGTGTCGGGCGGGGGAGGTGGGCAGCGGCCGTCGGGGACTAGCGAGAACAAAGATGACGGCGCCAGAGGCTCCACGCACACTACGAGGCGGCTCTGCAGGGTGCCGCGTACACAGGCGCCCCACGGTTCTGTGTGCCACCTGCAGAACATACGAATTGTGCAGTTACTTTCATACGTGTTAATTTCATCCAACAAACCTGAGTTTCAGTTACAACTAAATGAATCCTGCAGACAATTAGGCCAAGGCAAGCATGGGGGACATTACTTGTCTTTAACTGTAGTGTAGTAATTATAACCCTCATTTGGAATGAATTAAAGTGAACGAAAAATTACCCTTTCTCTCAGTGAGATTCAAACCCACAACCTTGAGGTTTCGGTAGTCTCAGTCTCATCGCAGCATCCAAGAAATTTGGCTTTCTGCACGGACGATAGGATGTCACAGCTTAATTTCTTCGCAACCTGTACTGATTTTCCAGTGTTGCTCACAAGCTGAAACAATGCTTGAGTGTGCTCTTTTGAACCCATTTTTAGTTCTGTATGCTAATTTTTACACTCTAGTGTGTTATGATAAAAAGGTTCCTGCTAGAAAACATGTGAAATGCAGCGAACAGTAGAAAAAAAAATGAGGCTCGTAATTAGTATTTCTTGTGTCCAGAACTTTTACATCTGTGTGGTCATATTGTCTGTTGCTTGTGTATTCAGTTCACTGGCTCAATACCCAGCCTTGGTGGCCACATTTTGTATAGGGCTGAATGCAAAAGTGCACTAGTATTGACATCTGGGTGAAGAAAGTTACCAAAATGTGGAGCACTCCACTCCCACATCTTCTATAATCCAGGTGTTGCCTTTAGACATTGAACTCCATCAGTAAATTACATGGATTACACATATTGCCAGCCATTTATGTAAGTATTACTAGATTTCTCACGTGAGCTTTGTTTTGAGCTATGTCTTATGAACAATTGTCTGCTGTAAGTGAATGCAAATCACACCTACGGACAAAAGTCTGAGTGCTTTCAGCTACACGAAACATTGAAGACATCCAAATTTGAATCGTGACAGAGAAAGGCAAACTCCATCAACTAACCTTCCAGTGCAGGGCTCAGTGTTACAAGCGAGGGGGCCCGTCTTGAGCGGGGGTCTCTGGCCCTGATCGCAACTGCTGTTCGGGTACTTCCTCGACGCACCGCACTGGACAGTCACGTTGTGTGTGCCTGTTTGAAAAGGGATGTGCACCATGCTGCTAAAATATAACAACGCCAAACTCTGGAATGCATCAACTATACGCATATTTTAACACATTATACACATTACAAATGCAGGATGCACTTTCCTGAATTACTTTCATGCAAGATCATCTCATGTTTATCACTTACAGTACTCACGGATTGAAATGCACATCAAATTTTGTATTATAACGACTGGTATGCGCAATTGCTGGGGTAACCACGCCATTCCCCGACGAATTTGGTCTCTAAAGATAACGGCTCTGATCTACGCATTCGAGGCAAAATTGCGCTGATATGTTCCGAACTGGAGATGGTAGAAATGAAAGTATGTGCATTACTTAGTCATAAATTGTCCCATTTTAATCCGTGATTACTGTACCTCATGTGCATATGACAATTATAAGAACATAGACATAGCTGGTGGGGAGGGTAATTGAACAATATAAACCCCCACCTCCCTTCCACTTGTTTATGTTTGTATAATATTTGCCATATGTCAAAGTCATATTGCATTGACAGACAGCACTTCTTAAAATCTATCTTCCATGATGTTATGCAGAGATAAATGGAAATCGAAAAATGAAGAAGTGTAAAGACAGAGTTTATGGTTAAACTTGCAAGAGAATACCATGAAGCTTACTAATAACAACTATACTGATATTGCAACATAAACTGGCAACATTACAGAGTGTCCAGAGAACAGAATGAACTCATAGTAATCTCTAGGTTACAGTTGAGAAAAATAAGGGTTCTAAGAAAATACAGAGTACCGTATTTACACGAATATAGGTCGACCCATTTTTTCAAATTTGACAATCCAATGTTGGGGGGTCGACTTAGAATCGAAACCAAAACTAGAGCATTCTTTTTTTTTTTTTTTGCCGAGCGATTTTTGGGGGGGTCGACCTCACATTGGAGTCGACTTACATTCGTGTAAATATGGTATTTACAGATCTGATGAGATATGCCAGTTTTGTTTGCTGTAATGGTCTACAACAGGCTTGGCTTACACAAAATTCTGACATATTTTGTTCAGGGAAACCACAGAGGACCCATCGACACCTTGAAACATAAAGTTTAATTCTGTTTAGTGCCGGTCATTTATTCTCCTCGATATGACATTACGTCAGTCGCTTGACTGTGTGGTGTCTTTAGAAATCTTGATTACTGACTTTGCTGAAGCACAAGCCACAAGCAACATTGAGGCATAGTAAGCTGCCGGCGTCATGCGTGCATACCTCCACCACAGGGCAGTGAGCAGTCGGACATGTGAACATTCCACGAATGCGAAACCTCCGAGGTTTGATTCGTGTCGGGGAGCGTTAGGGCCGCTTGGCGTTCAGCTGCCCACCGGACGTCGCCTTCCTCGACGGACACATTTGTCGTCTCGTTGCGGAACGTAGGCACGTGGCGTTTGATTCTTCGGCGTCGACGCTTCCTTTGCAGGGCGCGGGGTGTCACACTTTCTGCACGGTAAGTGAGACACTGTGGATATTGTCACGCAGGAAGTACAATACTCTAGAAAATCACATAAAACAAAAGCAAATGCTAGTTGATCATTTGCCATTCCCCTATGTTTTGTTGTTTTTTCGTCTTGAAATCAAAGTGTTGTGCCAAAAGCTCACCTTCATCGAGAGGAGTTCCTTCACTTGTGAATTTCTGGAACAAGGAGGGACGAAGAAGAAAAATCACGGCATGCTATGTTGGTTAGTTATTACTAATGTTATGGTCACGGTTACAGCTAGAATAGTGGCTGTGTGTATGGGCGTGCTCATACTGTGGAACTGCGTATACCTGGCATCGTCCAGAAACGCAGAAGGCCCTTCCTCGTCCGCCGCTGCAATCGGTGCCGAATGGGAAGCGTCCTTCATCGAACACGTCCATCTGGTAGTGAGTGTCCTTCCACACGCGGTCCTGGCACGCCACCACACACGATACGTGCGGATTTCCTGCAACCAAATCGTTCGGGTGTGCGCTATTTTAGAGTGAGTGCATGGGTGCCGCCGCAGTTCACATGCTTTCTTTGAGGGACTGCAGATGTCTCTGATAGTTAAGCATGGTTATCGAGCAGCTCGCTTTTCATTATTTTGGTGCCAATGCCATGATTTCCGCATTCCTTTAACTTCCTTCAGGGATGCTAAAGAAAATTCTTGCCGCCAAGATTTTCAGTCAAATTGAAAAATTGGGTGCTGAAAGTGGATAGACGCAACCTTCATTCCAGGCAGAAACTAGAGGAAAATAGAGAATTGAATGCGTTTTTCACAAACTGCCACTTCTAGCGGCTGCGCCATCAACTAGAGGAGCTGACGTTTGGCTGACGTTTTATGCACCGGAAATGGCCATGTCCAACAATGCCAGCCGTCGCTCGCATCTCTCAACCCACTCAGCTCACGCTACGGTCCCTAGAACCACTACCAACGGCACCGGCAGCAAACACTGCTCCCGGCTAAGGTAAAGCCCCTAAAAGGTGGGGCACGCCTCAGTGCCTTTGTGGAAGTGTGAGAGAGATGTAAAGGACATGTGGAAAAAAGGAAGAGGAGGACAAGACACGGCCGGTCTGGACAGGAAAATGGGCGCCCTGCATGCGGCGCGGTGAATGTGACGTCACGGCTCGCGCTGGCGTGCAGCCGTCGCGCGCTGACAATCCCCCAAAGATACAGCCAACGTTCAAAAATATAGAATAAACTGTTTATCGGAACAGTCACAATTTCCAAGAAGAATTTCGATTTTTTTCGGATTTTTGTTCAGTTATCCCTCCAAGCTTGCGTCAAGTATATAATATGTCTCACCCGATTGCAGCGGTAGCTGCCTTCCTCGTCCGCTGAGTAGACTCGAGTATTTCCGCCGGTATTTCTCGCACACCTTGGTTGCATACTGGTCTGGTGTCACCATACCCCGACACTGCAAGGAAGAGGTGTGTGGTCTTCCTTGCAGGATGATGGGGGTACGCGTCTGCACTGAACTGTTACATTCAATCAATCAAGTCGCAAGTGGAGTCTGGAAGGTTAATGCATCGTGAGCTTATGGACGCCCGTTATCGCACGTCACCTTGCATATAATTCTAAGTCGACCTTGAAGGCTTGCCCTTGGCCATGTCTTTTGCTTAAAAGGACCCTGCAACACTTTTCCTAGTAGCCAGGGGGCGTAGCCAGAAATTTTTTTCGGGGGGGGGGGGGGGGCACCTCCTTCGATTTCGGAGGGTTCATCTCCCTGAAATGGTCATTTTTCGCTCTGCGTGCCATGGCGAAAAAAAATTTCGCGGGGAGAAGGGGGGGGGGGGCACGTGCCCGATGTGCCACCCCCTGGCTGCCACTGCTAGTAGCCATGGAATGGATTCACTAAAGGAGCTTATTGCCTCACGAAATGACCGCCGCACAAAATTTTTAGAATCCGTCCAGTACGAGCGGAGTTGCAAAGATTTGTAGCGCGCTGCAATTACATTCTCTTCTCTCGTCCCGACGAAAGCGCTGGAAGCTAAGCAGGGAAGGATGGCGCGGGGGAAGAAGGTACGTCACGCGCGCCTCGTGACCTTGAGCATTTTTTTCTTTTTTTTTTCTTCGAACGCGCGGCTTTTCAGTGCGATCGCGCGGACACGTCGCGGCAGCCCCATTAACTCCCGAGCGCGCCATGCTCAAATAAGCCAATGGCGTGATACTTGGGCCTATGACGCATTGAGTTTTTGAGTATATAGCATCATTTGTCGAGAGAAGAGAAAGCGATTTTTAGCTGACTTTGAGAATTTATTGTAAATTCCAGGCCGCGTGCTGCGCTATAATATTTGGCTCGTGTGTTCTCGGGAGCCTCGACTACCGATCGGCAGCGTTTTCTGACCGTGCTCAAAAAGTGTTGCAGGGTCCCTTTGAAAAAATTCCTTTGAGACGTTTGTTCTCAGCCCAAAATCTATATAAAAGTGCGCGGTACCTACAAACTTCGTTGCGGTGTCTTGATGGTATGCACACATAGGCGTGCGCATGAGGGGGGACAGGGGGGGGGGGGGGGGGAGGCCGCCCCCTTAAATCATAAGATAGAGGGGGCGCAAAGTCTGTCCCTTACATTGACTTAATAGGGTGGGGGGGCGCTTGGACCGACCCCTCCCCACTGAAGGGGAACCCTGCGCACGCTTATGTATGCACATACTACTTTTGGCATGAGTAAAAGAACACGTAATCTCTGGCTATTGAACTCACCTTCCGTGTGGAATCGCAGAGCTTGTAACGTTTCCTTCTTTCCGGTGCACCGCGATCTGAAACGGGACATCGACAACAGTGTCAAGGTGGCACCGTGGATCACCGAGTGCCATGTTGGCCAGTGACTGTGCAGCGTGCCCGAATGATTACTGCTCACCCCAGTGGCGTAGCCAAGGGTTGGGGGGGGTTCAAAGCCCCCCCGAAATTTTTCAGTTTTGCTTGCGTATATATGCACGCACACATGCAAACGCACGCACGAACGTACATAAAGTATGGTTGAACCCCTCCCCCCCCCCCCCCCGAAAAAAATTTCTGGCTACGCTACTGGCTCACCCGCGAATTGACTGCGTAATTTCACTGTTCACATTTTCAGTACGAGTGTGCCTCGCTGTGACTTTTTGTTCGTTTATTGTTTATAAATTTACAAGAGTGTTGCCATATTGAAGGTGATTATTATTTTTTTTTTTGCGCTATGCATATTTATTACCTGACCTAGTTGCTAGTTCCATTTCAGCTTGTAATCTTTATTAATTACTTATTAATTGTCCGTCTCGGCAGGTACAGTGGCTACGGTGCTTGGTTGCTGACCCGAAGGTCACGGGTTCGATCACTGCCGTGCCGGTCGCATTTCGATGGAGGCGAAAGACTAGAGGCCCGAGTACTGTGCGAAGTCAGTGTAGAGCCCTCGACTACGGTGTGCCTCATAATCATATCGTGCTTTTCGGCTCGTAAAACCCCAAATATTAATCTTTTCTATTACTGCAGCATTATCCATTTTTGTTTGTCTTCCCTGTTGCTTTTGTGGATATTTTCGTCCTTGCGTCGCTGTTGACACTTAATATTTTGTTTGCTATGCCTCATTGTATGGTCAGACTAAGCAGGGCTCCTAATTACGTCACGCTGTTCTTGCGGCAGGCTTTCATCTGGGTCCCCTTCAACCATGAAATACTGCGGGGGTATGGCGGTGGTGGTGAAACTTATTAACGTCATCATTATTTGATTGACTCCGCCGACCTGACACTATCTTAAACCTGACGCTATCTTAAATCGCCTATGTTGCACCATATCGGCCTTATGAGTCAAATAGAGAGTGCGTAGCAGCTATCAGCGAGCCAATCGGCGCTTAGAAGATGGCGGAATTCGACGGCGCCCGACATAGCTTCCGCGGGACTGACACTCGGTGAACTACTGCATACGACGACGAAAGAATGCTTGAATGGTGTCTGCTCACATGGCGTTGCACTCTCGAGCGACGAGCTGGAATCCCGAGCCGCCGGCGAGGCAGGAGTGTCGGCACTCGCTCACTGCGTGCCACGGTCCCCAACCGGAGGGGACCACACCGCGGGGGCTCGCCGACGCGGATGCCGCCATCAGGGGCGACTGGCGGACGGGGACACGAGGCTTCGGACGAGTCGTCCTCCGTGCTGCGGCCGTAGCAGTCGAACGCCTGCAAATACGCATGTCTATATATAACACGTGGCGTGGGGGGGGGGTGCCTTCTTCTCTAACCATCTGAGAGAGGCGCTATTTATGTCCGCATACCATTACTTAGTCGGGCATGCCCGTCGCTGCTTAATGCGCAGGCTTATGGCCATGCTGGATTTTGACGATAATGACGGCTGAGGACCCCTGATGTTGCGCTGCAAGAACTGCATACTTCTCACCTTTGCCTCGAGCATAGGCGTGTGCGGGTTCCGCATCAGAGGGGGGGGGGGGGGGGGGGGCGATGGTTCATCGCAGCGCCCCCCCTCCTCTTACTAAATCAAGGTATAGAGCAACTTTTGCCCCCCCCACCCCCCCCCTGTGCGCCCGCCTATGCCCTCGAGCCGGGGATCAAAAGCAGGCTGTTGGGAAAAGCACGTCACCGCGTCATTTTCACTTTGAATTTATTCCGAATTTTTTTTTCTTGGGGGGGAGGGGGGGCTCTGGTGAGACTTCGCTCCACCCTACGCACGCCTATGCTGCACATAATCACAAAGGGCCGAGACTGAGAAAAATATTTAAGTAGGGTTCAATGAAGGGTCAAGGAACGTGAAAATGCCCTTCGCTTTGATGTCTTTCAGGAAGGACCTAAGGACTTCGATGGTTTTTATTTAGAATTAAGGGTAGCACATACCTGGCACTCTCCGTCGACGCAGTAGCGGTTGGTGTTCCTGGCCTGCCTCCTCTGGCTCAGGCTCCAGCAGGGCGTGCCGTCGGGGATGCGCCAGCCGTGGGTCATGTAGCCGCCTCCACGTTTGCGGCACCACACGTAGCACGAGTGCGTGTCTGCGTGTCAGGTCGGCGCTCGTGTTCAGTTAGGCGCACGAGGGGGGCAGAAATATGCGACCTCCGGATGAACGCGTGCGTACGAGTATCAATGCTGTGCAACCTGACTGACAAACACTGATACAACTGCTTGAGCATGGCCTTTGAGCTCGGGAAGAGTGCCGAAAAAAGGGCAAGCATTATCTCGCGGAGACCACATAATAGAACTCCAGTGCAAAAGCTGGAAGCTCCTGCCTTCTTTTCTCATTGGAAATGAAAATAAAAAAGATGCATCTAGTCACCATATAATGGTGACGCTGCTGCTTCTCACATATTAGTAATAACGAAAAATAATGTAAGAATTTTAAACGTCGCATATATATAGACTTCTACACAATTAACACATATACAGAACAAAAAACAAGTTGCAAGATACATTATACTGAGTTTCGACAAGTACCGAGTCCCGAAAAGGGAAGCAAGTCTCGCTCTGACCAGTGTACGCGTGTTCATTTCATTCAGAGCTGCTGCGCATCTGGTGCAGTTGCAACAAGCACGCGTATACAGGTGGACCTTTGTTGGACTAAACGGGAGGTAAAAGATCTCAGTGGAAATTTCTGTTCATCATATCGCATTCTTTCGCTAATCCGACCTATTCATGTGGCGTCGCAAACACGTCATTCAGTAGTCTTCCAGGGAAAGAGCGTGCACTCACAGTCTCTGCTGGGGAACTGCGTGCCGTACGGCTCGATGCTCTTGTCTCGCGCCGCCGCCTGGCGACAGATGCCGAGCACGAACTCGTCCAGTAGCCGCTGGTTCTTTGACGTCGTGCACAGCTGTTTGGAGTGATTAGAATAAATTACGGTATTCGGTTAGTTGATCGTCACTTGCTATAGAAAAAATCACAGCATATCCGCGGAGTGAGTGGTGATGAGTGGGCGAAGCTCCGGAGGTACATCATCAAAGACGTGATGGTGGTTGGTGGCATGTGGTCAAACGATATGCATGTGAGACCATATCGCGATGCCATGTGTTGTATGGCATCGCGATCGTCAGCGTCATCGTTATGACGCATAGTGGGTACATTCCATGTGGTGTGCCGTGATGGCAGCGTCATCGTCATCACACAGGGAGATACTGCTGGTTACGCAGGTGGCTACTACGTACTACAAACTACAAGGGACGCACGATCCACGGCAAAGACGTGATGGTGGTTGGTTGCATGGGGTCAAACGATGTGCATGTGAGACCATATCGCGATGCCATGTGTTGTATGGCATCGCGATCGTCATCGTCATCACGCAGGTGGCTACTACGTACTACAAACAAGGGACGCACGACCCACGGCATAAGGAGCTTCGCTCCTAAAAGCAAATAATTGGTATACCTTAAAGGGCCCCCCAAACAACCCCTGAAAGTACACTTTTCTCCTGGCATTTCCCGTCTTTTCGGCACAATTCGTGACGTCAGCAGTCTGTTCACTTGACGTCATAAGGAACTACAATTTTGATTGGTCCATACATGAGGGACATCTGTCGCGAATTGTCGCCTACCGTGTTATGGCCTGCAGTCGTACACCTGTTCTACCTTGTCTCGCATGACTATCGTGCGCGATCAACTGATTACACGTCATTTTTGTGCGTTTTCGACTGCGCAAGCGGAGATAACAGCGTGTAGCCGGAAAGCGCGAAATCCTGATAGGCTCGAACGCTTTAGTGCTGACATTGTCCACGTGATTTATGAAGAAAGAAGAGGCGAGGAGGAGACAGCGCCAGTAGGAAGGGTATTGAAGGCGAGAAAGAAACCCACTGTCTCGTCTCTGAGCTCGGAGTGATTTAAGGCGGATTTTGCCGCGGTCTGCTCACCTGCGTTGCGTCACAGATCTGCACTCTCTTGTCGGAACCCTCGCAGAAGCGGCCTCCGTTCTGTGGGCTGCAAACGAATGCATTGCATGAATGAAAACGAGCGACAAGCAACCAGATATAAAATAAAGGAGCAAAGGGTATTACGATAAGATAAGCGTTCCGTGAGTGGTTCTGCCGCATCAAATCGATGATCAGGCGAAAGCACGCTCCATGCAACATGCCGAACTGTCGGTAGGGTGGCTAGAATGCCTTCGGCTGCTGGTGTGTCTCTATACGTAAACGTGCAACAGAAGCTTCGTTTCGCCTAACGCATGGAAGATGTGCACCGCTGTCTTAAGAGCATAACTAGCGCACTGAACTTAAGTATCAATAGCCACCTGGGTTGTCCCTGGTTGCTTATTATTTTAATTATATCCTTCATGAGGTGAACATGAGCTTCTGATAAATGAATCTATTTTGTCTAATAAAACTTGTTGCTGGGCTAGTTGGTTCATAGTTATAATACAGGAAAGTGGCGCAACACGGGACAAAGAAGACAAGAACGAGGGAACAAGTAGAAGCGCACTGTTTCTATTTCGCCTGCTACACGTAACGAGCGCTTATTATGGTCATGCTAGCAGCATAACAGTCGTTTGAACGCGTTAAATAAAAAGCGTCGCAGTTCATGCACAGCTTCGCATTTTCAGCACAGCCTAAAAGACACTAGGGTATTTAGAATTACGTATCTGTGTATTTTCTAATAAAAGAACACGCGACCTGATACTTACATATTAATGTTGCGCCTCAGGTACGCGTAGTATTTTCTTTTTGATCAAATATGTTCACAAGTATGAACGAAAACACCAGTTCAAGATGGCTGGGCGTTCAGAAATTAGTTAAACTTTGGCCCTGTAGCTAGCTGAATCGGGTGACAGACAGACAGAAAGACCAAAATTTTTGCGTTTAAGTATCCCAAGAAAAAGACTATCGTCTTTAAAACAGCTAGGTATTCATCGCGCGGCAGTTCCCATGAATCGGCACTTCATGACGTGCTCTGTCTGTGCAGTACGTGCGCTAAATGGCGTCGCCGAAGCCGGCCGAAACAATTGAAATGAAATTTCTGGCTCCGGGGCAGGAAATACTCGATGGAAAGTTCTTTTTTAACAATTCTAATTGAGGGAAAGAAAAAAAATAGCGACTTCATTCCATCATTTTAGCATCGAGTACACCGACAGCCTCACCGCTCAAACGCAACTTTCCACGCCACACGTACGCATTGCAGCGTGTCAGCGCGTGGCTTTCTGACGCTGCGCCGCGCCCTCTTCCTATGGAAAGAGAAGGCGCGCGGCTACGCGACCCAGGTCGCTAACACGCTGCAACGCGTACGTGTGGTCAGGCCTTAAGATAACCTGCGAAGCTGCGACTGCGTTTGGCTTAGTAAGAACATTTTCTAACTTTGTGGATATGCTCAAGGGTTCTCATTTTCGCTTCCAACCTCTCGTCGACACTGCCTTCATGTTAACACGCCCCGCTAGAAATAGACTTATCTGCACACTTTACACTCATTTGACGCACGTCCCAATCGGTACATAGACGTTGTACGCGTGATCAGCATTGAGCATGAGTTCTTTGACATTTAATCATGTTCACGTAGCGCTAGTGTCATACTCGACACCCCTATGACGCATGGTCAAAATATGCCTGCCAAAAGTGGGCTTCACCTCACAAGGACGCTTATTGCGGGGAAGCTACCTCTAACAAATGCTTTGTCGTGAACAACTCATGTACACGCCAATCTACGGACAGCTTTCTTGTCTCGTTGCAAGTGCAATATATTGCTGAAAACAATGCGTGATAACACACGCCGGCACTGTCGTCTTTTGTGTATTTATTGTGCGTACCCTTGTATGTATTTAGTGGCGCAAAAAGCGGCCCATTTCCGGAGAGAATAGACATTTTCTGATTGGGGCAGAATGTTAGTGGCGTTCTCCAACTGGCATGAGGGACATCATCAGTCCACAAGCTGACACCTTACTTTATTATTCAGGCCCGAGTTCCACCATTGGTTGGATCAGATGAGCATTGTGGAGGAACGCGCTTGTAGGAAAATATGTCGCGGTTGGGGAATCATGAGCGCCAGTAAGAAAAATAATCTGACTTTTCAGCGGTAAATGCGAGAGAAATGTGCTAGAATTACTCTCAATTACTTGAAATTACTTCGATAACCAACAAGAAGCTCTGATTTTATGCGACTGAATGCGGTAGCCCAGCCACGCGCAAACGATCGGCTTCACACAAACTTCCATAGATTTCTTTTTTTTTTCTACTTTGCCCCTCGTAATGCTGCCTCATTAAAGGTATACCTGGGCCTGTCGCATCGTCGCCGGGACACCTTGACGCCGACGTAGGCGTAGTCTCCCCTCGCCACGCAGTCCGAGCGGCAGGTTCCGAACGACGACCAGGGTCCCCAGCCGCCGTCCACGGGAGGGTCCCGCGACCGACGCCGTTCCAACTCGTCCCGGCGAGCCACGCAGTAGCCACCCCTGCACCACTGAATGGGTGCAAAGGACGGCGCCATTTAAAAGCGAACCCCTTCTGCGCCACTGCCCATTCCATGTTTGTAAACAGGGGTAGGCGCCGTCGACATAGTGAGACGAGACGCTTGTAGCGACGTCGCGGCGCGTAGGCTCCGCCCGGCCCAAAGCTCACCACCGCCCTCTATTATCACGTGACAACTGGCACAACAGCTGCAAAACTGCCTCCGAGTACAGCGCGTCGGGGAGGTTCCCGCGCTGCTGTGCCAGTTGTCACGTGATCATAGAGGGCGATGGCGAGCTTTGGGCTGGGCGGAGCCTACGCGCCCCGACGTCGCTACAGGCGTCACAGTATGTCGACGGCGCCTACCCCTGTAGGTCCATACTCCGTTACAACCTAAGAGAGTATGTAAGCCCCGCCCACAAAAGTGCGGCGCATCTGCCTTTCACCAGTAGAAAACAGTCGTGCTAGTTGGTTACCGCTTGAAATGTAAGTGCTTTTACTCAGCTAATGTAAATACTACGCATATTAATAGTTAACAGGTTCGTCGTTACTACCTAGATCATTACGTTTGGCTGAGCAGCGGTGTCGAATCCCTGACGAAATTCACTAGGAACGTACAAGTTTGCCGACCTAAAAGCAGCGACACGCACGTGTGTATTTATGGGGAAGTAAACTATCCGAAACACTCGAGAAGTGATTGACGTCACGGATGTGAGTAACCGCTATTGGATGGGGGGCATCTATGCAAATTCTTTATGAAAGGGACAGCGATGGCTGTGGGCGGAGCTGAATTTTATTTTTTTTTCTTAGGTTGCGATTGAGTATATTTGCTCTGGAAGATAAACTCAGGCCGCCTTGATGAAAGACCACTTTCTGAGGAAAACTAGGCTATAGGTTACACAAGGCTACAAAAGCCTCATTGCGCTTATTAAAGCCGAGTGACCCCTAAAAACGCTTGTGAACAGTTGGCGCGTATCCACATCAACTTCTCGCACGTTACCTTTTCCCTCTTTTTCATCTCTCTACTATCTGTTATTCCCCCCCTTTACCATAGAGTTAATATATGCGCTTTACCCTCCCCAAGTGTCGGACCCTCTTCAACTTTTTTATTTTTGGTCCGATCCAGGATGCAGCCTGCAATGACGCACGTGTGTTTTAGGTGTCCACAGCTTTGCGAAGACAGATAGCTTGACAGGTCAAAACTGTCCGTAGCTTGGTCAAGATAGCTTGACAGGTCAAAGAATCGCGAGATAGGTTTTACCGCGGTCTTGTCGGCTGTGGCGAAATACGTTTAACTGAATCGAGTAGCGCGAAGTTCAATACAGTTAAATGTTATATGTTACCATGTTTTCAGCACAGGGCGTTCCTTCGAGGGCGGGGTGGGCTGCGAACGAGACAGGCGTGATGCCACGGTTCATCTCGCACCGCAGCATTCGGCAGATGTCCTGCGAGAAGCATTAATAATTGCATTAACATACGTTAGGCGGGAAATTGATGTACACAAGGGACCTCGATCTGGAAGGGGCGCCATGATTCCCATCATAGTAAGAGAAGAGAGTGTGGAATGCAAAGAACAGAAACGACCCACACCGAACTGAAAGCAAAGTGGATCATCGGAAGGACAACATCAACTGCAGTAAAGAAAAATGGCCGCTGTATTTGTTGCGAGAGGTATTTGCATGCTTTGAACTCCACTCTTTTTTTTTTGTCTTTATTTGATTCTCCAACTCTGAGAGGAAGCTACGGCTAAGGCACTATTCTGCCAGACTTCGCCGCGGTTCCTTTTACAAATATCCATGTACATCGGAACATTTTCTATAAATCAGCTGGCTCCGTGCGTATGTACTGCATTCGCTGCCATGTACGCCGAGGAACTGAGCTCAATAAGCGCTGCAAATGGTCGTTGCACTTAGTATGAAAAACGGGCTCTGGCAGCTCATATATGATTTATATGAAATATCATTGGGTATAAAATATGTATGGTCATACACTCGTGTAACAATGACTATATATAGATTAATGTCCGGCTACTATACATAGAGACCATTCATGCTAACGCAATGTCGATAAGATTAAGAAATCGGATACCTTTGCCGCAACGTTTCGTAATCTGTGCGTGACGCGCTATATGTTCTGCAAATTCCCCCCGCAATCTACACCAATCTACGCCCATGGCCGAAACCCGCGTGTTTTCAGTCAGTTCAAACCCGTCACTTGAATTATGGTGTGAGGAATAGTACTAATTGTTAGGGTTTTACGTCCCAAAACCACGATATGATTGAGAGACGTCGTGGTGGAGGGCTCCGGAAATTTCGACCACCTGTGGTTCTTTAACGTGCGCCTAAATCTAAGCACAAACCTCTAGCATTTCGCCTCCGTCGAAATTCGGCCGCCGAGGCCGGGATTCGCTCCCGCGACCCTTCGGGTCAGCAGCCGAGCACATTGATGTGAGGAACACTCGCCTGAAGTGGCTGATGGCTTGTTCGGCGGCTGGCCGACCCGAAGCGCAGTGCGCACTGCCGGTCGGCCGAGAAGATCTCTCCGGGCAGCAGGGGCGCCTTGCGTGCCTTCAGCAGGTCGACGTCGACCTCGCGGGTTCCCCGCTGGAAGACGCACGAAGCGGCCGGCAGCCGCAGGAACTTGGTCACGTACTGGCGCGAACAGGACGACCAAGCGGGTCTTGCCGGCCCCCCAAAGTCGGAGACATGACGTAGTTGTCCACGTCGCAGGGGTTCCCGTCCTGGGAGCCGTCGTGCTCCATGCCCAGGCTGCGAGGACAGTAACGGTTTCAACGCTCACATCCTCGTACAGATTATCAGATGTAACCATGCATTTGCGACCGCTTACAAAAGCACCTATGTAGGCTCAAATAATTTGTGGCCTTGCCTGTGTCCCATCTCGTGACTGGCAACGTAGACGCTCTGGAAGCTGGTTCCCTCGCTGATGGTGCAGCTGTTGAGAGAGTTGCACATTCCGCTCACCGGGGCGAGTCCTGCGCACACGACCGCACCGACCAAAGACCAGAAAATGCACGTTTAAATACGGGAAGTGCAAAGAGAGGTGAAAGGTGCATACAGTATGGTCTTTACAACATTTCAACTTGTCTTTTTATTGCGATTGCAATTATATGGATACTTGAGGCGCATTTTTGTTGTCGGCGTCGCCGTCATGTTCCTGTATTAAAGTCCAAATCGATAATATCGCCCCGCGCGTCGTATGTTCTATGTGCGAGCGAAAGCTTGTGAAGGCTGCAAGACGGGCGCGGCTTTAAGCACAGATAAAATGCCCCGGCCGGTTCGTCGGGCGAAGGAGCACGAAGGGACGCCGGTGGGGGAGGGCAGGGGCTGCGTCGCTCGGGCAGCAACTGCGAATTTTGGATCAAAAGGGCGTGGTCGCGCTATCTCGACTGAGATCAGTAGGCGGCTCCATAATCTTGTACGTGCCGCGTTCTCACCGCTTCGCGTTGAAGTGACAGACAGCATGGAAACCGCTGCGCTCCCTGGAAGTACGCCAGCGTTTTGTACAGTTCAGATCGTTTGCTAATGGAAGTTAGCTGCTAGCCTTACTCCGTACAACATTACAATTTGTTGCCATCGCATTCATTGCTTCGCCCTTGCGGCGATACTGTTACTTTATTTTTTACTGTCGTCTTTTTGCCCATGCTCTGTTCAAATTCAGTAGGAAGCACCACATAAGGACTAGAGTTCGCCCCAGTAGTATTACAAATGTGACCGCTGCTGCAGCGTTCAGCACTGCCGTAATGCCGGAAAATGCTGGTAGTTAAGTTTCTCACGCGTGTTTTGACGTATGATGTCAATATAGCGTGGATTCTACACCGATACGAAAAAAACGTCTCACCGACGACGTGTCGTTTTCGCAGTCCTTTTTCATCCACGACGAACATGTTGATCCTGAAAAAGCAGTAGGAGACAAATTCATTAAAATGACGAGCCCACGGATAGATGACGGGCCTCGTCTCCAAGTTTCACTTAAACCCGCTTATACAGTTAAACAATGCTACACCTCTATTGATTAGTAGTCTTGAAATTAAAAGAAAAAAAAAGGTGAGATCCAGTAAATGTAGGATGTGGATTTCTCGAGTTGCTGTCATAAATATAGCTTTAAGATTCTTGAAACTTTCATTGAACCAACTAGCCCAGTCGCAGGAGGACCAGCGGGTCTTGCCGTCCCCCAAAGTCGGAGACACGACGAGTTGTCCACATCGCAGGGGTTCCCGTCCTGGGAGCCGTCGTGCTCCATGCCCAGGCTGCGACAATCGTATCGGTTTCAACGCTCACATCTTCGTACAGGTAGTTAGATGTAACCATGCATTTACGCCTGCTTACAAAAGCACCCATGTAGCCTCAAAAGCGTTACTCTCTCGTCAATCGCAAAGTTGCAAAACGCCTCGTAGTTGGACGTACTGAACGTAGCGGAATGGTAGCACGCGTATGGAGACCAAGTTAACGTTGTAGTCAAACGGATGCGACACGCTATCTGTAATAACGTTACTTTAAGGAGCTGCAGGGACGTTTGGGCTCGAAGGAGCGAATCACAGACGTGTCCGTGCGCTAATGCAACTAACGCGGGAACGATGTGCTATTTGATCCACCAAGTCGCCCTTGACATCACAGCCACGTCTGACCATGGGTATCTACTTGCTGCTAAAGAACATGCATAAACCTCACGCGAACGCACCCACCACTCGTCCGTCAGATGAGTCTAGGTAAGAGTTACGTTATCTTATCTGTGTGTCATGGCACGTACCCTGATAAGAGGAGCGCATGGTCCCATTTTGGCGTGCCCTGGGCTGAGGCGGTCCTCCGTCTTTGGTGCTGCCACACGCAGAAGTTGGTCAGGTACGTGTCGATGTTCTCCGATGGGCTCAGGTCCTGCATCGTACAACCGACGCCGCGAACCTGATCAAGGCCTGTTCATACCACCAGCGTCGAATGGACACCAGAAAGCAATGACGTACCCTGGGTTGGAGTTTCAATACTTCCAGCTCGACGACAGTCACGTCGATGTTCTTCCCCAATGATTCGTGCTTGAAGAGCATTTGTACCTAGAAGGTGGACAGGTGAATGTTTGACGTAACGGAACGGCATTTGTCATATCAGCGCAATTTCACGTACATTCCCTAAATGAGTACTCGAGAGATAGCAAAGTAATAACAAAGGAGCTATAATAGGATACAACTTTAATAAAAGTCAGGGGCATTTCGTCCTCAAAGGCGGATGCGTAAATGCCCAAAAGTTTCTAGAATTAGTTCGAAAAACGCCGCAAAGGCCTACACCAATGGGCGCGCATTTCCATCTGACGTCATGAGACGGACGGCCAGCAATCCTGCCTATCTCTGTAGTCGCGGAAGCGACCGGCTGCCGCGCTTCGGTCGTCGGGGCGGGGCCTCTTCGGAGTTCTTAAGTTGTATTCCGACCATACGGCATCCCCTATTCAAGTGATCATGAAGCGCTAAAGTAGGTGTCCTCTGAACTGACATATTGAGTTCAGTACTTCAACTCATAGGAATGTTCAGTTGCTTGTGCAGAAATCACACAAACACGCACGCGGACACACACATTTTGCAGAAGCTTCCAGGGTAGTTTCCATAAGATATGTGTTGTGCAATTAGATATTTCTATATCTTTTGTTTATTTCAAGCTTTACGGAAGGCGTCTGCACCAGACGATGTCGCACGTTTCCATGCGACCATTAGCGTAGCCATAAAGGGGGGGATGGGGGATTCAAACCTCCCCCCCCCCCCCCACCCCCAGATATTTCAACTTTGCATGTGTATATAGACACGCATACGTACAAACACACGCACGAACATCCATCAAGGTTAGTGAATCTCCACCCCACCCACTCCCTAAAGGAATTTCTGGCTACGCCCCTCTGCATGCGACGTCTGTACAGTAAGGACAACAGTCGGGTCGCGGACGGACCTTCGTGACGTACCGCGTTCATGATGGTCAGGACGTATGTGACCAGTTCCCGGTCGGTGTCCTCGCCCGGGAAGGCCCTGGCCATGGCCTGGTACAAGCGCCTGGTCCACGAACACCGCGGTCTCGACCAGGGCCTCGCCCCCCGTCCCTGGGGTTCCTCCTGCGGCCGCCACTGTTGGCGGACGGCGAAGGTCCCCCCCACCCTTCGCCTTGCCCTGTTCCTCCTCCGTCGGGACTTCCAGTCTCCGGCAGGCACTCGGGCAGAACGCGTTCCGTTGTCCGGCCGCGAGCCTCTCTCGCCTATGCCGCACAAAAAAAAGGCAAAAGAAGCGGCGGATACGTTAGACGTGCGCTCAAAAGCAGAGATGCATTGCGTTCTTGATACTACTGCTACTCCTGAAACACTGTCTTTTCAAGTAGATGCTATCACTGAAATGCACCGCTGGCATAGCAGTTGTTGTTGGCATTCTTGGCGTATCGGTTCATCTAGGAAGAGATGTCGAAAAGAAAAAAAAGAAAGCACGTAAAGATTAAACAACAGCACATGTTCTACGAATTTTGTTGGTTGAAGCGAGGATGCAAAATAGAAAAATAACGCTTGCACCAATCTTAAGCACCATACTACGAGATAAAAATCCGCGCGGGTGCCTGAGAAAAAGTTATTTCAGCTGGCAGTCCAAGGCGGTCCAGAGGGCCCGTGAGAGAGCGGAGAGGCATGGCCGCCCGGCTCCAACATGGGATTAGCCGACAGCAAGCCAGGGGTCCTCTGTAGGACTCCTCAGGACCTTAATAAAGTTCCTTTGTCTGTCCGTCTGTCTGTCTGTCTGTCTGTCTGTCTGTCTGTCTGTCTGTCTGTCAGCTGCTGATTCTTTTTATCACGACCACAATTATAAAGGGGCTCCAAGTTAAAATTCGCCGTCGCCGTGATGTTCCGCGTAATGTTCAAGTGCGTCTAAATGACAGCGCGCCGCACGCGGTATACTTTGCGATGGAGGGAAAGCGCTGCGAGGGAGTTCAACGTCATCGTATACGCTGTCACGATAGAGCGGAGGATTGTCGAAAGTTCAGGTAAGTGCGCCGTCGGCGTAGATGAAGCCGATGAGCGCGCGTAGGCAGGTAAAGGGCAATACCATTTTGTGAATGTACCTTTCTCTTGGGGACTTCCACGGGGCGCAGTCGAACATGCCGTGGCTTCGAAATCACGCAGCGTCGCTCTTGATCTCGGAGCCCTTGATTAAACACAGTGCGTGCCTTTCCCGTCAACCGCCGAGCTGTTTCATCACAACGCGCGCGAAGGCGCCTCTTTGGTTGCCCTATACTGCGGCACATTTGGCCAACTAAAGGTAAAATCATATGGGTTGCTTGGTAACGATATGAAATTTGTTAACGCGCGAGAACTGGCACATACACACATGGATCTACATCGCCATGAAGCAGGGGTCAACGTAATCATCTATAAACGTTGGCAGGGGTGGCGCCAGGATTTTTTTACGCAGGGTGAGGGGGCAGCGGGGGGCACTCTCGACAAGGCAGTTCCTTCGGGGGGGGAGGGGGGGGTTGCAGGGAGGCGGGAAACTCATGCGTTATGTTTCGGCTATGTTAACTCTTGGAGGGGAGGGTGGCAAAGGAGGGGCACCCCCCCCCCCCCCCCCCATGCCTTTCCCTGGCGCCACTCCTGCCATGAAGTATGGTGAAAAAAATATATTCAGTGGAAATTAACGGTACAGTACTCTAAAAATAGAGGTCATAGTATACGCAACAAGAAACAAGTAAATGCGCTAATAAGAGCGTACAGTGGGGTCAGGTTGCTACGTATAACTGTATAACGTGAGAGGCCCAAATAAATGTAAAATGAAGTGAACTTCGAAGTAAAACCAATAAGCACAAACAGGCGACTAAACTGGCACAAATGACTAGGATCCACGGTAGTCTTGCTCGTCAGTACTCGCTCTAGTAGCATAGCTGCTGAGGTTCTGCCCCGGTAATCACGCGAGTGTGGGCTTGATTCCCAGCCACGGCAGCCGCGGCGCGACTTGCCAAACAGGACTTGGGAAGCCAATTGGTGACCCTTGACCAGGCCCGGCGAGCCGCAGTTGCCAGTGGGGCCCTGGAACAAGGGGGCTCCAACTCACAGTAACCAGGGAGCCTTATGCTTATTAAAGTTGTTTCTCTGTTTCTTTACACCTCTAACTTTCGAACCTCCCCCATCCATTTACCCTGTGTAGTGTAGCATACCGCTTATTAGAAACTGTATGGTTAGCATCCCTGCCTTTCCTCTCTCTCTCCTATTCGTTCCTTGGCCCGTACAAGACATTAAAACTTAATTTACAGTCTTGTTTGGCGGTGATATCACAATGAGACCTCGCAGAAGGTATTATCAATTTTTTTAATAGGAGCCCAAGAGGAAGTTCTTTGGAGAAAAGGCGTTCTTTAAACAAATGTGCTTTTCTCATTAAAACTAGCAGTTGTTCCGTGTACGAATACAACCGATGAGCGAAGGACGCACGCGGCGTTTCATTGTCCAGGCAACGGACCAACCGCTGGGCGGACGACAGGGTGAAGCGATGGTTTCGCGCGTTCGCCGGTTTGAGGGGTGAGGGAAGAGTCGAAGAAAGAGAGAGAGGGAGACTAATCTGCCTCCGTTTCGCATGCGTTCGTATTCTCGCGCTTTGCGCATCGTGCAGACTCCATCCGCGTCCCAGCGCTCATAAAGCTCATTTATCCTTGCGCGTGAGTGGGAGACGCCACAGCTGGCACCGTGCCAGGGAGCTTCGACGGCGACGGCGGGGTGCCGGCCTAAGGAGTTTCGCTCCTAAAAAGGGTTTTAGTTATTTGTACCAATTGAGCTTCTGAGCAAAGGACCGTATAACGGAGCTTACAACACTTACAGTGGCCGCATCGCAGATGTTTGTGCGTGTCCGCCCTGGCCAGGATGTGCGGCGTCGACGTGCCATTGGTGGCTCCGGCGCTGACGCCCGCCCTGCGGCCGCTGCTGGCCAGAGCGTAGATGGGGGTACACGAAGTACGTCGCGCCGGGCAGCTCCACCAGGCCCCTCTGTTGCGAGGGCAGACGAAGGTGAGCGAATTGTAATCTCCTATTTATATTACTCAAATATTTTTATAACGAATACTGATATAGCGAATTATCGGTTATAGCGAACTATAAGCGTGAACCTTGGTCGGTCGCGCTCAATTTCAGTGACATTCTTTTCGTAACGAAACCGAAAACGCGACAGTGCCGCGATATCGGCCATAACGAAAGAAATCTTTGGTTTGCGCGAAGGCTCAAAACTCTAAAGGTGGCCATAAAAAGCAGAATAAGTATTGAAAATCAATTCATAACCATATTCTTATTTAAAATGTGGTGTGAAATAAAAAAAAGTTAGCTTTATATTCTTATTTAAAATGTGGTGTGAAATAAAAAAAGTTAGCTTAAAATGTGGTTACGAAAGAAGCGTAAATAAGCAGTGCGGTTGCCGCGGTCATTGTCAGGACACTGGGAAGCTGATTGGATAAACTCCTGACGACTGAAACTGCGGAAGTAGAGAAGGCCCTCTCATGCATGTGCGCCGTGGAAAACTTCGTTCTGCGCAGTGCATGCGTTTTTGTATCCAGTATTTTCGCGCGACCCAGATTGCCAGTTTGTTAGAGCCGACCTTTATTTCTACTGGTACAACGAATATCGGATATAACGAACTAATTTATGGTCCCAATGCTACTTCGTTATAACGAGGTTAGACTTAATGATTAAGTGCATGAAGCAATACTAGGAGTCTACGGCACTGTCTGCACAGAAGAGGCTTCACTAGTAGGAAAACCAATATGAAACAAAATTAGTACTTTGCCGTATTTTAAAACACTGGGATGGAAACGCCGCAGGTTTACATTGCAATATGTGCCCTGATGAACCCTGATGTACTGCAAAAAATGTGTACTTGTTTTTCTTGTACACTACGCAGAAATACCTAGAACTGTATATTGATAAAGCTACCTGAACGCTGATTAATTCTTCACCAGAATGGCCAACAGCCTAGCGTGCTTTTTATTTTTTCGGATTTTACGATACCATGCAGCTCACTTTAGGCTATGCTGTACATCATTCAACTGTCAGCGATATGCCCAGCGTACAGCATCACTCACTTAGACGATAGATAGTTCCTCAGAAGTAAACATTCTAGTACCTTAGCCAACAAAGAACATGAGCCATGCCCGATGCAGCCAAAGCACTGAGGCGCTTCTTACGAGCGCTTGTAATTATTCGAAAGTGACCATTCATCTGCTGGTCCGAGCACACCGACTTCCCGTCTTATCTTTCACATCCTTTGCCCACGGTCAGTTTAATCCTGAAATAAGTTTGACCTCCCCTTCTTTACCTATGCCCCTCTACTCGTCACAGCCCTGAGAAGCTTTGCGGTCATTCTTTGACCAACTCTACATTCTGGCCTTTTTTTTTCGTAGTGTGCTCTTTTTTTTTTTTTCGTTTTGGCTGCCGCTGTACGTGATGATGATTGACAACAGAGGCGCTGCTGTTGCGTAAGCAGATACGCCAGACCTCGACTCTTAATTGGCGCTTTTTCTTTCCTTGTCAGGCTTGCATAAGCAATTAACGCTGGCTGACAAGTTTAAATTGAAGACGGTCGCCTTTGTATACAAGGGCGGCCACCGTTCGACGTCGGCACTGAAAACAATTCAGGAAATGTGTGAAGAAAAAAGAATGTGCAATCATGATAAGCAGACATTGTTCTGCTCTGACGATTATACGCTACACTCAACAAGCTATAAAATCTGATCCTATCGCGATCTTTGGCCCACAGAACCCTGTAAATAGAACAGGCTTTGAATCTGATTCTGTAAGCACTAACATCACGCTTATCTTCACGCTGTAGAAGACCATCTTATATCTACTTTCATTAAACAAATCTGTTCATTCGCGAGTTCAACGAGTTCAGCGACTCATGTTCAGTAACATGCGTTATCGCCTATTATCTGTGCCTGCCGACGGAACTCGTGGCTGTAGAATCCTTCCGCCACGATAAAGGACCTGTCCTTCAAAGAATTTTAGATTATGCGTTTCATATTGACAACGCATACCTATAGGTACTCGAAATGAGTACCGTAGGGAAAATTAATGGGCAGATACGCATTGCGGTCTTACCAGGCCCGAACAAACGGACAGCGCCGCCTTGCTCTGGGCGATCCCTCGCACGTGCCCCTGGTAGAAGCACGAGGCGTCCGGTAGGTCCTCGCCGGAAGTGACGTCTCTGCGTCGGCGCCGCCTAGAGCTGCTGTTCGAGGCGCCTTCTTCCACCACTTGGAACTGGCTCGAGATGAGCTCCTCAGTCTACGTGGCGAACAGGCGTGGTTAACGAAGACACCTTGTTCGTGGATCGTAACTACATCTTTCAAATTCATATTCCGCTTTGATATATTGAAGCGTATCATATGTGTGTTGTATCGTTCGCATGTTATGTTTCAATGTCTTGTTTAGTTCTGTGCTACAACTTAAGGCAAGTTGCATAATATGTAATTCGCTTTGAGCAATTGTTTTGGAGCCGTGCTGACAGCCTGTCAGCATGTCTCGTGAGTAGTGACCGTATACGGTCTTTAGTCAAACTTTAGACAACCGGAAGTCATACGTAGATCGATCGTTCATCAACGTTTTCTCCCCCGCACGCTATGGGTGCAGAACTGAAAGATGGAGGAGCTGCATTCCAATGAATGTACACAATTTAAATTACACGTTTCCTAAGAAAACTTTTAAAGCTACAAGAGGTTGAGCTAGACGGCAGGGATTCATCGGGGAAGAAAATCCAGTATTCGCCACAGTAAGACCTTTCAGCTGATAGTCGGCGTTTGTGTTATCTGTCCACCATTCAGACTAGTTAGTTCATAATGAATTATTAACGTGTTGCGCAGGCACAAAAATCAGTATGACAGACCAAGGCGCAGTGTCTTGTCTAGAGTGACTAGTCTTGTCTACACTTTCGTTTCTTTTTATCTTGCGCAGCATGTCAGTGCTCGTGTCCGTGTTTGCGCATCTTACATTATTCCCCGATTAAAACGCGTTAATCCGCGCGTGTATACAACAGAATACCTGTCCGAGATCCAGCCTCAGCGTCTGTCCAAAGGCGGGAAGCTCGAGGCTCAGGTCGGCGCTGTCCCCGCCGCTGCCTTCCTCTAGATGTCGCCGCCGTCGCCGCCTTTTTCGACGGCGCTTGCGCGTCGCGGGCCGCAGGTCCACGTGAGGCTCGAACACCTCGTACTGTAGCGATTCTGTAACGACGGTGATTGGTTCGTTGTAACCTTTGAAATGGGCAAAACTCAGCGTTTCTGCACAAGGGAATGCTGGAGGAAAAGGGGGTAGAGAAAAGGAAGAAGGGTAGAGCAGCGTCCCTGCTATGGCACGTGGTGAGAGGCAGGTTAACAGCCGGCTATTTAGCCTTCCATGTGATGGATGGTGGCCGTATGATGGACCGTTCCTGTCCTGGCAAATCGAACAACAACCCCCCACTCCCTTCCCGCCCACTTTCGGCACAAACGTTCTTTTTGCTACAGCGCGACAAAGACCCGTCGTTTACGCGCCTACGCTTTTAAAGCCTTTGTCTTTGTCGCGCCGTAGCAAAATGAATAATTACCAACTAGCACAGCACTCATAAACCTTCCCCAGCGTTCCCAGAGGCCGAAATTGGCGGCCTCCGTCCGGTTTCCGGTTACCATTTATGCCTCCATAACCTGCAATCAGCGTCCTTCACCGTGACCCCTATAGTTCAAGTCCTTTTTCCAATGCCTAATACGAGAAGAAAGGCCGTGTAGGTGTCCAAGTCCCTTATATCAGCACGGTTGCACCTCCAAGTGGCCCCGATTCTACTTACAACTTCTTCGTCTCACAGCGGTGACCCTATAGTATGTACGCATAAAGATGGCGAACGCGCCAAGTATAACGCTCTTCTCACCTGTGTTCCCCGACCCGACCATGAGTAGTTTCTCTACTTTGGCAACGACTTGGTTGATGAATTGGGCCTCCAGCTGCAGCAAATATGAAAAAAGAAAGAAAGACAGTTGGTGTCATTAGATTCTAGCAAACACGTGAACATGCTCATACTTATGCTCCGTAAGTGTAGGAAGCATTTCAAGTGTGTGCTGAAAAAGCATTTAAAATCAAGCATTTCAATCTATATGCTGAAGGATTTCAACGGCATCTGTAATCTATGTTGCGTTGAGACTTGCTTATGAGTGATGAGTTACAGGTGATATTATTGCTATTTTGTGAAGCCAGTAACCAGCATCATCGCCTGATGCTAACGTTTTTCTAAGCTCTTATGCAATAAATACAAATAACAAATACATACAATAACAAATAAATATATAATCGGAGGTCCTGCTACACAAGCCGCGGGAAAACTCCACGGGGTCGGCCTATTCTCGGGCAGCTGAATACTACCACCGAAAAGCGTTGAATCGTACGTAGTTCACCTCGGGGACTGAAAAATCGTGCGTCGCTTGATTCAACAGTGCCGAAGTAAAGAGATCAGAAAAGTGAGCGCAACACACACGGGAGGCAATGCGACCGCAGCAAACAATGACACAAAGAAATCACGATTGCGCCACACATCACGGGTGCGGTGACCATTCACAAACGACAACCGCGCACGAGCCAGCTGCCCCGCCTCGGTAAAACGGTGCAGTGTTGTGAAAGCTGCAAATCGCACCTTGGCAAACATGTAATGCTTCTGAGCAGTTTAGGTATCATGGGACCATATCATGACATCATAGGACCACGTAGTAAGACCGTATAGTGGAACATGGTACCACTACATAGCGGGGCCATTCTATTGGGGACAAAAGTGCCCCAAGGAAGGCGAGTTTTCTCATAACGCATACCGTTATCCGCGCACTAAAGGCTGTACACATTGACGGCAGTAACTTCATGTGATCGCCACACCGCCATGCGTCAAAGGCGTAGGAAAACGTGACTGCGAGGTGTCCTTGTCGTATTACAGAAATATAACATTATAGCTCTTGGGCTAGCCTGGGCGTGCCTAATAATAATAGACAACGAAAAAAAAAAAAAAAAAAGAAACTACCACAGAAAGGACCAATAGACAGACAGTACGTGCGCTCGTCCTGTCTCCGTGACCCTTGTGTGGTCGTGTCTTTGGCGCCAAGTCTATTAGCTTGATTAAAAAAAGCCTTGTTGGCAAAGGTTGCCCCGGCGAAGATAATAATAATAATAATATGTGGGGTCTTACGTCCCAAAACCAAGGTGTGATTATGAGGGACGCCGTAGTGGAGGGCTCCGGAAATTTTGACCATCTGGTGTTCTTTAACGTGCACTGACATCGCACAGTACACGGGCCTCTACCATTTCGTCTTCCATTGAAATGTGACCGCCGCGGCCGGGATCGAACCCGCGACCTTCGGGTCAGCAGCCGAGCACCCTAGCCACTGATCCACCGAGGCGGACTGCCCCGGCGAAGAGTTCAGAACGAATGAGTTTCAATGACTGACGCAAATGGTGCTGACGACGCTCGCGGTGTTATTTGTTGGGCCCATGGTTGCCTACGCCTGACTGAGCCAGTGACGTCACAGATCCTTTGCAAGTGAAAATAATGAAATAGTCCGCAGTATTCCTCAGCAACGTTCCTTCCCTGCCTGACAGAGAAGCAGGCGACACTGCTAGCACACGAAAGAGAGGCAAACAGGATGAACAAGTATTTCGTAAAGTAATGCGTTGGAAAAGGAACGCGTGTACGCTTGTTATTTTTAATGAAAGAACAGCGCTGGAACAGGACGGAGACGAGAAGACACAAACCGTCCTGTTACAGCGCTGTTCTTTCATTCAAAATCAGTATGTACCAACCAGCCCAATTCAAGACGCTAATCCGCTTGTTATCCTTTATGATTGCTTAAATGAAGGCGTCGAGAAGCTGAGCAAATATGATTCCCGCAATGGGACGCCGAATCAACTGCTGCGTTGCTTGAGGTCTTCATCGCAGCGTACATTACAAGTACGAAAGAAAGGGGAATTGTTCTAGGTGCTCGTTTCTTTGTTATGCTCAACGAATGAAACGAACAGACAATTAAACCAAGTAGAGTAAAGGGGACATTATCTTTTTTTAACTGTCGTGTGAAGATTCTGGATAAAATTTGAACGAATTAACGTGGACTGAAAATCACCCTTTCCGCCGAAGTGTTGCGGGTTCGAAGGTTGCGAATTCGAAGGTTGCGGGTTCAGATCCCACCGACGGAAAGGGTGCTTTTTCGTCCACATTAAGTACTTTCAATTTAATCGAAAATCATTTACACTACAGTTAAAAAAACAACAAATGATGTCCCCTTTGCTTACCTTGGTTGGTCTGTTCGTTTCATTAGCTCGGACGTTATGACACCTTTTTTATTGCTTCACTTTATTACCCTACTTTCTTACTGTTGCGACATTCGGAAAGCGCGCAAACGATGTGCGTCAAACCACGTCCGTCGGCCACGCAATATTTCAAAAACTTAAGTGGAAAATGTCTCTCTTTCTACACGGTTTTCTCTGGGGCTTCTTGCGGAGTAAAAGAACGGAGGCGTGGTCACCTCGGCCACGCCGTGACCATTAGGCTTAGCGGGAGGGAGTTTCACGAGAAAAAAGATAGAGAAAGAGGTCTTTCGACGGCAATAGTGGGCTCGTACGACGCACGCCGCAGTCGTTAGTCGGTTGACGGGCGGAATCGTTGCGAATGCCGTTACGTTTGCGGATCGCCAAGGTCCGCGTGTATAAGAGATACATTGTATCGTGAGTTCACGACTTCCGCAGAAGCTGACCAATCGGTGTCGGCGCTGCTTCCGGTCGACCTACAGAAGGAGCGGTGATAAAGGATTTCGAGGTTTTGAAAAAAAAATCCACAAGGTGCGTGCGACAGCTTTCACGTTTTCAATGAAAAGTAGGGGCGGTAGATTTCACGTTATACGAATGCGAAAAAACCAAACGCGTTGTTGTCGACGGTCAAGATTCAGACCGGCAGGTCAGGTCATTCATTGAGGACACCAGCTGTCTCTCCAGCTGAGAGGCCAGCAAGTAACTTCGCAACGTTGACCCAGAACGTCATCAAAGATTTCGGAGTTCTTCAGAGAAAAAGAGAGACTTTAATGCTAGGCGACTCATTCCCCAAGACAGATAGAAGATAGGATGTAGGGACTGCGTCGTTGGCGCACATGCTTGCGGTTAAGGCCGCAAACAGTGAATTCTAAGGTGACTGCTGCAGGCTCGGAAAGTTTGTTGCCGTTGTTTCATTCAGCAACGCGTCAAAAGTCGGATGATGTGAAGACGTCAAGATGTAGAAGATGAAGGCAGGAACATCCTGAAACTGTACTGACGACATCTATGGAGGGGTGCACGTGTTATACCGGTTGATATGGTACTTTCGCGACGGTAATAGCGACTGTAATATCGCTGCTGTCCCTCTGCGACGATTGCCCAAAAACCAGAAGCGTGTGGAGGGCTTGTCTTCGTCAAGGCATCAATTGTTTTGATGAAGACGAGTCCGCTTGTGGAAACGTTGACTCCGGCTACAATCCCTGTTCGGGAATTACATGGCCATATATTTTGAATTATTGGTGATATCTTCCTTTGAGAAATAGGTACACAACTCAATCGTTCGTTTAATATTGGATGAAGATAATGTTGCTGTCATGACAGAGGACAGCCGGCACTAGCCAATAATTAACATTAGCCAGTGCTGATTGTATGCGACTAAGTACGGTAGATACCCAAGGAAAGCCCCTGTATCTTGAGACAAGTTGAATTAGGTCAATATCGTTGTCATTATCGTCATAGGCGTGCGCACGGGGGGTAGGGGGTGCCCCCTCCTAGTCACCTAGGGGGGGGGGGGGGGCAAAGTCTCCCCATTCGTTGACTTAATAGGGAGGGGGGCGCTGCGACGAACCTTCGCCCCCCCGCCCCCCCCCCCCAACCTGAAGGGGAACCCCGTGCACGCTTATGATTATCGTGGACAAGGACATCATGATACCTCGTTACATAGAGTGAATGGAATAGGCCCAAGAGGACATCGTCATTGAAAATTTTGACAATCGACAGCTTGACTATAACGTTCGTTAGGACGCCCTACTGCGGACCCGCCACGGTGGTCTAGTAGTTATGGTGCTGGACTGCTGACCCGCAAGGTCGCGGGATCGAATCCCTGCTGCGGCGGCCGCATTTTCAATGGAGGTGAAAATGCTTGAGGCCCGTGTACTTAGATTTAGGTGCACGTTAAAGAACCCCAAGTGGTCGAAATTTCCGGAGCCCTCCACTACGGCGTCTCTCATAATCACATCGTGGTTTTGGGACGTTAAACCCAAACAATAACAAATAATAGACGCCCTACTGCGGAGCAAAATCACCGGTTACGCGTTCACTCGCGCGCACGCGTCACGTCACTCCTTTGTTATTGGAGCGTGCGGCAAACGTGACCGCACGCTCCAATACGTGAACGCAGGTTATAGCTATCACTCAACCGCTCGCACCCTTTGCCTTTCTTTCTCGCTGCCGCTTGAAGAGCGACAGACGCTAAACGCCGTTGTGTTACGCGCGTTATGACATCGGGCCCATTGACTCGCTCCGCTGACCGCTTCACCCCTTGTTGCCCCCCGCTCGTTGTATTAAACGACATGAGCAGGAGGTGGCGAAAGGGAAGAAAGAAAAAGAAGCAGGGCGAATAAACCGGAGCTGACGTGGTTGCCGGAAGATAATCGGCGCGTCACCCAGTTTCGCAAACCGCGCAATGCGGCATGGTAGGCACGTGCCCCGTTTAAACGCCCGTTCATTTGCCGGGCACGGTCTGGCCGCTAGCCCGCTCGGCACGTGCTGCAGCGTGGGATGGCGAGATACCGCAGGCGCGTGCTGAGGCACGAGTGCTGTGACTACGGTGATGGAAAACAATGGTTGTACCTTTGCCTTTGTTTGTCGCCTATTTAACGGGTAAATTTGAAGGGGGGTGGAGGATCGCGCTCACCGGCTGGCGCGCTTACTATACGTGCAGGATCGATTAAACCAATCTGCCAAAATCGTAGCACGCAAGTATTGTACATACAGAATCGCACATTTTGGGGTGTGAAGGCTTTCCTCCCCCCAAAACGCTGCCTCGCGGTCCGCGTGGGAGGAGCTCATGAAAACTCCCATTAAGGACAAACAGATAGAAATTGTTGCCTGGGCCGGAAGGGTCTCTGCCCACGTGAAGTCAACCTGAGGACCGCACCATCTGGACTCAGTAAATTTATTTCGTTTATTTATACATACTGTAAATCCCTACAGGGATTATAACTGGTCCAGGGTTACAACAATCCACAGGGCATAACGATCAACAGGGCTATAGCACTCCCACAGGGATTATAACTGGGGATAATAAAGTTGATTCCTCCTCTTTTGTCGTTAGTATTGTCGTAATAGAGAGAGAGAGAGGGCGGGTGGGGTAAGGGGTGTAACAGTGCAGAAAAGGCGGGGTGGTTAACCATACTTTGTCAGGCTTTGCTACCCTGCACGTGAAGACGAGACTGAGGAGGCAAAAGAGAGAGAGAAAGCGCGAGTGCAGATGATGCACAGTTCGCATGCACATGCAAGAGCTGCAGAAGGGCTCGTATGCCTTTCTGGGCTGATGAGCCGAGAAGCCATGGCTCCCGAGATGAGAGAAGGAGAGAGAGAAGAGTTAAAAAAGGAGAAAGGTAAGCAAGCAGAGAAAATGTGTGCGTGCGTGTGTGTGTGTGAGAGAGATTGAAAGATAAGAGAGCGTAGACAAAGAGACAGAGAAATCGAGGGACACACCATCACAGTCGGTCAGTGTTGCATCTGGCTGTCACTGCGCGTCGCTTGTCTGTCACTGAAAACAGCATCAATATACAGGCTGTACACGGCCGCTTGTGCAGATCTGTCATCCTCATAAACTTCACAAGTGTACCTTCGTCGCCGTCAATGGCGAAAACTTGTGTGGTTGGCATTCGGATGTGGTTTATTGGTATGTAGGTCTTTAGATAGTTCTGTTGCGAGCAACCAGCTCTGCACATCATACATCATGTGATCTCAGAGCAATGGGCTGTGTTGCTTATAGTTGTTACGGCACTTGTCATGTCTTGCACGTTTTCGTCTTCGTCGTTAATAGTTTTAGTTTGTCCGGCAAACTTCTTTGCGTTAGCGTTATACCGAATACCGTAGCCGTAAACCGGTTACAGTAAACGTGAAAGGCCGGATAGATGTTGCCATGAGAAAACAAACAAACGTGTCTACATTTGTGGTTGCACGAAGCGTCACAAGATATAGATTTCATTGTACGGTAACCCGGCATTCCGTAAACCCCTTTGATTATACCGGAATACCAGACAACTACTTAAAACCTTTATTATTATCAGACGCAAACTAATGCAAGGTTTTCCAGCGTTTCACCCTGTTATTAATATTGAAGGCAGTTGTCGATGAAACACCTCCTACGTGCTCTAATGCGAGAAAGAAAACAAGATGTGTTCGCTGTTTTCGTGGCCAAGATTGCGAGGTGGCCCGAATATTCGGCGCGTTTATTTCCTGTGCGCTGTTGCGTACCTTTAGATTTGAACCCGGGCCAGCGGGCGGTTTTAATTCCGAGCTCGCCTTTGAAGTTTGCGCTCGGTATGTGAGTAAGGGGCTATTTAAGACTCGCCGCGAAACTCATAGCAAGTAATGAAAAAGAAAAGGCTCCGAGAGGTCTTGGCCAACCCGGCGATTTTTGGCACCGAAAGGTTTTCATCGCATCCGTAAACAAGTGCCGTTCCTGGATACTGCATTTAGATTTCTGTGATGGCGTTATGAAGAGAGGTCGAGCTTTCGCTCGCGTAGCCCGCCGCGGTGGTCTAGTGGTTACGATGCTCGTCTGCTGACCCGAAGGTCGCGGCATCGCATCCCGGCCGCGGCGGCCGCCTTTCGATGGAGGCGAAATGTGTTGAGGCCCGTGTACTTGGACTTAGATGCACGTTAAAGAACACCAGATGGTCAAAATTTCCGGAGCCCTCCACTATACGGCATCCGTCATGGTCATATCGCGGTTTTGGGAAGTAAAATCCCAGTAATTAATTATTAATATCTTAAAATCCGGAAATTTCGGTCGCCTGGGGTTTTTCAACGTGCATCTAAATCTAGGTACATGGACCTCTATGTCGCCCTCCATCGAAATGCGGCCGCCGCGGCGGGATTCGATCCCGCGACCTTCCCGTCAGCAGCACGCGGCAGACAGGGGGAAAAAATATATGTCGCAATAGAAGATAGGACATCGCAAGTAAAATTATAACAGAAAAATTCAAAAGCCCCAGTAGAAATAACGGCATGGTAAGAAAACAGCATGTTAGGGAAAACTTCGTCACAGAGTACAAGCATCGCCAAAACACTGCAAAATAAAAAAAGGAGAACACAGAAATAACAAATAAACAACAATTCCACGACATGGAGGCACTCAGGCAAAGTAAATAAGCATGCATGTATTGTACATTTACTACATAGTACACTGGTATACACACTCTGGAATGCGGCAGATAGCGTGGGAAGCACTTCAGGTCCTAGACCTGCGAGTGCGTGCACAAAGGATTATATAGTTGGGATTTCTAGCAAATCCTGATAGGTTGGTACATCAGCCTGGCAGGCTGATATGACTATAGTGATATGAGCCTTCTAGGCTGTATTGACATCGCTTGATAGCAGTTTATACGTCGTGAGCCCGCCAGGAACGCCCTCCAGCTGTCCTTTGAGTCGCCATTCTGTCCTTGCATGCACGGTGCTCGTGACGCAAAAGGATAATCCATTTGCACCCACCAGCCTATTTGGTGTCCTTATGTATGTCGCTCGTAATACCGCAATAACCCGTTGGCGCGCTTGTTGCTGCTTCTCAAACCTTTCGCCTGTCACGAGGTGTCAGGGAGCGCGGCACCCTTTTGACGATCGTTCAGCCGCGTGGACGTCGCTTTCTACCAGAGTGAGACGGAGTGTGCACGGGGCGACAAGGCGACGACCTTCCATTGTCCGAATGCGAAAAGGTCAGCGTGCGGTCCGCGTTCGACCGGCCTTGCAGGATCATCCGAACAACGCGCTCAGCGCGTGGTTATTATCCCCTTCAGGCGCGAATCATGACGGACTGTCCTGCGAATGTGTCGAATTCGAACAACATAATTCTAAGGCACTAGATATTACGGTCCAAGAAATAAGATGAACTGATACGCTACGTTGTGCGAGTTTGAGTAATCGATCGTAATTAGCATGTAATTAATAGTTAATTATTTTGAGATCAGTTAAGTTACATTTTTACATTAGAAGAGGCAAATCGTAGGCTCAAAATGCACGCGCAATTTACTTTTGGTTGTATTCATTTCGAGAAAAGAAAAATAATACTTGAGACGTTGGTCCTAGAACTCGGCAGGTGGAACGAGCAGTGCGACACGGTAGTGCCTTCACCAAAGCGGTCGTACAGTCATAAGCAGCACACTGAGGTGAAGTAGAGACACAGTGATTATGCAAAAGGTTCAATTTATATAATGCGCAATGTATCTTGTTCTTCCTTGGCTCTCATTCCAAAGAACTGGCAAAAAAATTAGCTCTGCTTGCATTGAGTCGCGCAAGGCTGATGTCACAGCAGAGCTGGTGGGCGCACGTTTCAGCTTCTCTCGTTAACCATCCGTACCGAGTGCTCGGGCGATGAATGAATGCGTGGCGTTTCATGATGATGACAATTGACTACGACACACGGCAAACCTCGACCATAACAGCTCTGCTGTATAACAAGTTCCGTTCACATGGACATTACGCCTCAAGGGTTTGCGCCTCAAGCCGCGGTTCACACCATGCACGTCGAATAGCGCGTACGAATGGACATCCTCGCAAGTTTTCTCAAGTCGGTGTGGCGCGCAAAGCTTCAAGATCACGCGAGCAGCGTGGCCTTCGAGACTGACGCACTTGCCTTAAAGATGTGTAAGCAACGCAGACACGAAATTACTGCATGAATGATTCAACCGAATGAATCCAACCTACGATTAGACCAGATAACATAGAGGACATCAGTTGTTGAAACCTGCCCTGGCACTTGCCCCCTGCTCTCCTCTATGAACACCCCTGCGCGCGCCTATGGATAGCCTACAATTTAAGCATTTATCTTGAATGCAACAAAAGTTAATGCGGAACCGGTTTCAACTGCTCTCTGATGGGTACATCAGCCTTTCATTATTCTTGACAAGGAAATAGAAAGTGGCGCTGAGCTTAGGTTTCCCCTTAAGTGTACGCGCTTTCTTTATTTCAGCGTGAGTCATGGTCGTCTGTGCACTTGATCGCCGCCAGCGCAGACGCGATAATGGACGGGCACGCCATAACGGCGTCGACGCCTCTGAAGCTTTCGACAATGTGCTACATCTGCCGGGTCGTACGTTGCTCAAGCATGCGACGTTCTCTGCGTGGGATGCAGAGACCAAACGTCCGTCACCGCCACGCTCAGCTTTGAAACTCGCACTGCAAACGGGTTAGCTTCCGCGCTGATGAGCACACACGCACGGGCGCATGAAACGTCTTGTATAGAGTAGATTAGGAATGCATCGCTTAACAAATTCGTGGTGTTCCTGTATAATTAGTTTCAGGCTGCGCATGAGTCGAGGCATTAAGGTACAAGGTCCGACGATCGCTGGACTTCTGTCCATTGTTAACTGTAAGCGAATTTAAAGAATGAAATTACATTAAATTGAATCAAGAGTGAATCAAGTGAAACTTCGGTAACGATCCAATGTTGGTTAAGAAAAGTGCCTGGCGTGTGATCTCCTTAGTCAAGCTAAAGAGACTCGTTTGACCTTTTGCTAATCCTAATCAACATTTGTAATAATGTTTATTATCTTAAAATGCCTGCCGGTGTTCTCATGTCACTAGCTGTTTTTTAAACTCATAACACATACTTCATTCGCGTCCACAACCGATGCATTCCTGTATTTATGTTAATAATAATATCTGGGGTTTAACGTCCCAAAACGATATGTTTATGAGAGACGCCGTAGTGGAGGGCTCCGGAAATTTCGACCACCTGGGGTTCTTTAACGTGCACCTAAATCTAAGTACACGGGCCTCAAGTATTTTCGCCTCCATCGAAAATGTCCTGTATTTATGTTACTGATGTTATGAACAGATGTTATGAACAGATGTTACTGTGTTTTTGTCTTGCAGAATAGATGTAATCAGTTTCATGCATGTAACATTATTTTGTTACGATATTGCAATTGTCTTGTCATAGATATGTTTCTTTTCCTTATGTTTTACTGTTTTTTCTTCCTTATCTCATTTTCATTGAAGTGTACTTATGAAATATCTGTAGTTGTCTTTTTTTTAACACAATCTGTTCGTGTAATTGCATGTTTATATATACCCCTTACTAGCCAATGGCTGTTGGTGCAACCAACGTTGTGTCTTTTCGTGTACTAACAGAACTTGAAATGAAATGTGACGATGACGGCATGTGCGCGTCACATCGGTACAGTGTGCCGATTAGGCATACAGTACGTACACCCGCTGATGACAGTGTTTCGCCTGGCTCATTAGGACGATTACATCCAGCGAGTCGCGATAGCGTGTCGAGAGTGAACGCGACCTTCTTATCCAAGGCGGACTTCGACGAAGCCCCGAGAAGCCAGCTCCGTCTGCATCGTTTGCAGACGATCGCTAGGGCGAACGATCGGACGCCGGCGCCGCCAAAGGCCGCGTAGACGCGAAAGGCGTAGGAGGTCGTATTACGTCATGGAGTCCGCGAGAGTTGAGGCGTGCACTGCCGGATTAGCTCAACTGATGGATGCCGGCTGAGGGCCATTCCTGACAACGATGCAAGGCCGCGCGCGAGCAAAGCAGACAAGGCGCTCGCGCCGCTGATCTGCATATGTGCGTATGTGTGTGTGTGTGCGTATGCGAGACCGCGCACAGCGCCTTTTCTCGCGTCGCATGCGTACAAGGACTTGACAAATGAACACCATGCATTAAAGCTCGCGTGTCTACACGGCCAGCCTGTCTGGTCGAATGACATAGCTTGCGAACCTCTGTCTATCGTTCGCCGTCCTCTCTGCTGATGGATGGGTCGGCTGGATAGGCTGGATCTAGAATAGCCAGCGGAGCCCTGCATTATAGGAAACCCTACCATTAGCGATGCCCCCCTTCGGGAGCCACCCACGAAAACTCTGATTATTGTAATAATGATTCTCTCTGTCTCGTTCAGCAACTTTGCACGATATGTCCCTGCGTTCTGATCGCAGCTTCATAACAGGTTCATGTTAGATAAGCACTGGAAAAATCTCGCTTTCTTTCATTGAAGAGGGTACGGCTCTTTCTTTCTGTTCAGTGTTAAAGCCCTAGATCTATCTATCTATCTATCTATCTATCTATCTATCTATCTATCTATCTATCTATCTATCTATCTATCTATCTATCTATCTATCTATCTATCTATCTATCTATCTATCTATCTATCTATCTATCTATCTATCTATCCGTCTGTCTGTCTGTCTCTCTATCTATGTATCTATCTATCTATCTATCTATCTATCTATCCGTCTGTCTGTCTGTCTATCTGTCTGGCATCTGTCTGTCTGTCTGTCTGTCTGTCTGTCTGTCTGTATGTCTGTCTGTCTGTCTGTCTGTCTGTCTGTCTGTCTATCTATCTATCTATCTATCTATCTATCTATCTATCTATCTATCTATCTATCTATCTATCTATCTATCTATCTATCTATCTATATATATATATATATATATATATATATATATATATATAATCTAATCTAACGTAATCTGAAGAGACGTCTTGAGTGTGGGATACCCTGCGCCCTCACATACTCCCTGCCCGCGCTTGTCAAGCTGCTGAGCCTCTTTAATAAAGTCATTCTCTCTATTTCCCTCTCTGTACATCATACTGAAGCTCGTGGGACGTGTTTTGGCGATCGTCCATTACACCAACGGCGCGGAAGGTGCGATCGACAGATCTGAACTGCACCACCGCACTTACGACCAAAAATCAGGAAGCGATTGACTCGACGCTGCGAAAATTGAGTTGTCGACGTCGTGCACCCCGTTCAGTCCGGTCCATGCCGAACAAAAAGGGGCGCGCGTGCTTTTTCATCCATCTTTTATTTTCGGGTCAGGCATCCGTCACATCAGCGATCACTTTCCGTGCAGGATCGCTTTCTCGAGCTCTGGCTGCAACGCCCGCTTCTGGTTCTTCCGCGTTTCGGCCACTGCACCGATACGACCAGGCAAAAATGAGACAGCGTATAAAGAAGAAAAAAAAGTTCTCGTTTGCTGTATAGCCGCCTGTTCGCGCCTGAACAGCTGACCTGGTTTACGTGGTCTTTGTTGCCTTTTTTTCTCGGTGCGAAGCTCGAACAAGCCTCGGTTGTCTGTTTTTTTTTTTTTTTTTTCTCATTTTGTATTGGTCCGAGTGCATTGGCGGGGAAAGTGATGGATGAATGACGCGTCGCCGTGCTGCCGGCTTTTCGGGAAGGCGATTATCTAGTACGACACGGGTGACGCCGGCCATTCTATTACCCGAGTCTTGAACTAGACTTACTATGTATGCTACCTTTAGCATATACAGTAACGCTATACCTTCAGCTCGTGCGATGCGCCATCTATCCTAACAGCCAGCGTTTCTGAAGTCTGTTACCGGGTGTAGTGATCGGTCTCACGTAAATTTGTTTTTTCTCAGCTCTGCTATGTCCGGCGTAAACCGTTGCCTCTGCGTGCCAAGATGTCGAACTTCGTGCTCAGGGTGCTCCGAACGTAAGAAGCGGAAGTTGGCGCCGTGTTCAAAAAAGCGCCCCAAAACGCACTCAACATATCATACCGACGTAGTAGCTGCAATATTTTTCTATGCAAGTTCATTGGACTCTGTAGGGACACCCGTCCTGTCAGACGTGTAGTCGCATATTTTCGGTGCGACAACTTCCGTAAAAGACCGGTTAGAACTTATATTCTAAAAAAAAAAAATGTAATTGATAACCGGCAATCATTTACAAGAAAATGTACAAGAAAATTACTCGGAACATTACAGTTTCGAAAAAGTAATCGATTATATATTACAAAATCACGAGAAAATGTGATTGATTACAAGTAATCGATTACTTGTTACGCGTTACATACAACTCTGATGCGTGTATAGCACTTCCTGTAGCGCTGAAAGTTCAAATGAATGCAAATGCGTCGTTATCGCCGCTGTGGCCTCAAACGCAATGTCCTCGCGCTCTCTCTAATTTATGATGGTGATAATGACCTACACCACTGGCTCACACCCACCCTGGAGGGTTGGCCAAGAAACGATTAAATTTCGAAAAATACGCGTTGCCGGAGCTAATCGCAGCCACGCGAGCCCACGTTTCTAAAGGAATAGTGCAAATGCGTCTGTTTCTTCTGCGGCGCGAGGTGATTAATGATGATAACGGAGTTATATAGTGTGAGCAACGCTGGTGTGAGAGTCGAAATCAATCACGCGCGCAATTTGGATGCAGATGTAGATCAAGGACGTGCCCCACCCGGACCCCGAAACGAATTCCACTAAGATTGCCGCCCTCTCTCTTATTCATATGTTTTATTTAAGTTCACTGAATCATTTACCGTACATCACGCCATCTCTACACATATCTCATCGCACTGGTCATCCGCTTCAAGTCGCACTACATCGTACCCGGACCACTACATTCCAAGCCTCCTTTTTTATACGAGCAGCAAAAGACTGGAACGGCCTTCCTCACGCCATTTCTGCCTTCCTCATGCCATTTCTGCCATCATTAACCCATCTATGTTTTCGGAAGCTATTAACAACATCACTATATAGTTTTATTAAACACTATACCCCCTATGTAATACCCCAAAAGGGGGTCTTCAAGGAAATAAAGTGAAGTGAAGTGAAGAGAGTGACGGACGTATACGACATCATCATCATAATTTCCTTAATCATCATCATCGATCGCGCGAGGAGTTTTGTGCCCGTATCGAATCCCAATTTGAGCCTTCATTCTTCGATATGTACGGCGCTTCGGGTCAAGAAGCTTCAATGGCTAACAGCTCGGACCATGGTTGGGAGCAAATCGGCGACTGGACATCGTCGCGAGGGACACCCAACTCCGCGGCAGAAGGCCGTCGAAAGCGTTACCGGTACCGAGTGTCCGGTTTCGGCTGTCACACGGAGTACAAGACGATCGAGTTTCTCGAGGAGCTCTTCGCCACCCGCTTCTGTTGCTGGTGCGGTCTGGTGGCGGGCGAGATGTACATCCTGTCGTGCCTGCACGTCATCTGTCCCACGTGCCAGGAGAGGGCGTTCGGCCTGACGTCGGGCTTCGCCGTCTGTCTCGTGGACAAGGAGATGCTGTCCATCGACGCGATTGCGATCATGCCGAACAACGTGCACTTCAAGCTCGTCCGCTGTCCCAGCCAGGGCTGCGACCACGTGGGATACCTGAAGGACCTGAACTACCACTTGGGCCGGGGCTGTGCTTTTAACCTGACGACGTGCACTAAGTGCAACGGCAGCGTCGCCCACAAGGACATGCCGGACCACTTCTGGACGTGCGAGGGCACAACGGGCGTCTTCCTGCAGGCCGCAGACGTCCACTCGCTGCTGGAAGACTTGGACAACGCCCGCAAGGAGCTGGACAGCGCCGCGTTGTGTTCGGCGAGCGCGAGCGTGCTGGAAAATGTGGTGGTCGCTGTGACCGAGGTGTTCGACAGGATTAATGGTCACCTCGTCATGGAAACGCCTGCGTGCTCTAGACCCGGTCCCGATGGCGCGGATCCAGCAAAATGAACCGAATCGGTCCGATGCCGACATCGATCATTGCTTCGAGCCATCTCGAAGGACGATATGGCGTTGCTGTTTCCAGCCCGCAGATTTTATGGCGGCCAACTGAAAAATTACTTTATTCGTGCACTTCGTGCAGTCACCGATAAAATTTACTTTGTTCCCTTGATACTAGCAATGCAGTCTGAAATGCAGTGCGAGCGCTCTTCTTCGGGGACTAGTGCAGTAATACTCGGCAGGCTTAAAACGTCTATTGGTTTTACGTTACGCTTAAAACATTATTTTGGACCTAGGGATTGGATTTTTCACTATCACCGAAGGACAGCTCCGAGGACTAGTAAGTTATTTGGCGGTGAAATAGCCGAAAAAATCTTCCTGTTACAGAGTTAATGTTCACGAAGTTACACCCTCCACAAGAATTCCGCATGCTGGTTAGCTACCCTCACGCAATCGGCGTACAGCTACCTCTGGCGGCGAACATCACACGGAGTAGAGCAAGGGACCTTGAGGCATTCCCATGGTAGATTCTAACTTGACGCCAGGATTCCGCGGCATGTATGGTACAAACCTTCCTGGCATGTCCGGTAGATGGTTGCAGAAAGCCACACAAAAGTTGAACTTCGACTGGGCAAACTCTGTTCTTACAAAACCACGACATGTATACTCGTAGCACAGAACAAACGAATAGCAATTAAAGAAGCCAAAGAAGCAGGATTGTTCAGATAAGTTGGAGCAACTGCTGGTAACGGCAGTAGCGTGATCTCTACGTCAGGACACAAAGGGGCACAACGATAGGTGGGAAGTGCTGCCGGCCGAGTATCGCGACACTTGTGAAAGTGGTACAGGTGGTGGCGAGGGGCACCAGACCCCTCGCCAAAAATTAATGTCCAACGCGTCGTTTTCTCCGCGGACACGATCTGCCAGAACATATACATATATTTACAGCTTCGTTGTTAAGATGCCTGCCTACGCCACTGCTGTTTAGCCAACTAGATATATTCGAGATGTCCCGGCCTGCCTTTCCAACCCCACCTGCACAGGCGAGGGTGTGCCCCCCCTCGCCTGTGCAGGTGGCTGTTTGTACACATAATACGCATTATAGCAGCTTTATTTTTTTTTCAATTCGTTTAAACCTTGACAAACGGGAATTTAAGAGACGCAAACGAAAACATATATATAGCTAGCTTGCATGTGGACATCACGGACGCAACTTCTGAACGTAGTGGCACTCCATGACGGCGGATTTCATGACAAACATGTTCGCGGTTAACCTGATTCAGTGTGATAACTACGCGGCGGGAACGCCTCTGTGCGTGAATAACGAAAGAACCTGGATGTGATGTTTTGATAACATTAATGTGACATCGCAAACTTCGCGTCCCCCCATGCTGGTGATCCACCATAGCGGGTTCAGTGAAGTCAATAAAAGCCATCTATGGACAGACGAAACTACACAGTAGGCGCTCTACTCTACTGGAAGTTGCAAGAGCGTCCACTGCCGCAGGAAGGACATGCGAAGCGGTAACGGTGCCCGCGTGTTTGTTCTTCGCACAATGAAACAGCCGCCGACCACTGCCGGCGGCGCTCCGGAAGTCAACACGGAAAGGCCGATGGGGTTGGTGGCCCCCCGTTCACTGCACACACTCCATTCAATTCTCTGCAGTTGCTGAAAGGATTGAGGGAGCCATCTGAATCTGCACACCGCGTCCGTTAATACCATGCAGCGCTCTGTTGGCTTAGGGACGCAGCAGAGGAGAGTGACGTGAAAGTTTGATGAAATTTTCGCCGTTCCCTGCCTTTACCTTGTCGTCAAACAATAATCGTCGTATAGCTCGTGTGCACTTGCTTGTTGTTGCTGCACTTTCGGTGCACTTGTGTCACGAACAAGCGTGCGCTTTCCTGACAGCGAAGCATCGGGCGCCGAGCGCTAAGGGAAGCAAATACGCGCAAGGTGGATAGCAATTATATTTCGGCGAAAATAAGGCTTCGAAGGGGGCTAGTTGGTACAGGCATCGTTCTCCTGATGCGCTATTCTGAAACACCAGGGACGAAACGAGAAGACAGGACACATGTGCGCGAACTTGCAACTGTTTATTGCTAACAACGCACGTCATATATAGACACACATGAAAGGGTTTAGCGATACCGAGGTTCTGGATCGCTGTAAGTCAAAAAAAAAGGACGAGAAATCATAGAAGCTTACTTCATGATAAGAAATCGAAACCGCGTCAAACCACGTAAGCTCTCCTTCCGTGGCGCTAGTATAGCCAGCTTTTAATTTCATAAACGCCCATTAGATCAATCCACACTCGTCGTCACGAATCCTAGATTTGCACAGTCAACCTTCATTTCTTTTTTTTTCTGTTTTTTATCTGTTTTTTTTTTTATCTGCCTCTCACCCTTTCATGTGTGTGCATATATGACGTGCGTTGGTAGCAATAAACAGTTGCGAGTTTGCGCACATGTGTTTCCTGTCTTCTCGTTTTGTCCTGGTGTTTCAGTAAAGCGCAGCACAAGGAACGATTCGGTGACAAGATATATTAGCTCCAAACGTTCTTTTTGTTTGTTTGCTTTCTTTTTATGAGTTGTGGGGGGACGGCGTAGTGAAAAAAAGCGGTGGCGATACGCTCAACATGTGCCACGCCATGCATAAGCGTCTACCTATATTAAAACTTGAACGAAAAAAGGGCAATGTTAAGGGCTCGTTTTTTTTCTTTGTTAGACGCAGCCTCAATGAGAACCGACAGACTCGAGCCAAGTGAAGTATAGGGGACGGTATGTTTAGTAATTACGATATAAATGGGAAGAATTCAATGTGGACGAAAAGACACGGTGAATTCTGAGGTTTTACGTTGCCAAACCACGATATATGATTTCGAGTACAAGGGCATGTTTGAGGTGAAAGCGTTACATGGTTCAAAAGTAAAACATATTGGGCGATCCGGCGACACGATTGGTGCCAACATGTCGGCCGATCCCAGAGGAAAGGCTACACCGGGTGACGTGCACACAACCTTAGAGGGGGGGAGGGTGTGCCAAGTTACTCGAAGTGCTAATGAGAGCGTAAAATGAATGAAACGTAAATTAAGATGAATTAACGTTAGTTAACGGTGAATCGTTTGTGAAATAAGGCAATCGATTGACAACGTCCAGAACTCGCAGGGTCCCTTATGCACTGACCCTATGATGACTAGGAAAGCGAAAAACCATCTTCTTTTTCTTCTCAGTTCGATGTACTGATGCTGCAACCGCCACCCTACGAAAACTTTCTACATCTATAACGTGGTTTTGCATTGCCTCCGTGATCGGCACACCTTTGACCAAACTACGATGTTGTGTGATGACGTCACAAATTTTGTCGATGCGTGGCGTCGTAATGACGTCATATCGAGATGTAATCACGTGACGATCATTTTAGGGGCGAAGCTCCTTAGGCGCTCACGATGTCCGGCCGTTGTCGTCGAGGCTCGCCGTTGTCCCTAGCCGAAGCGCAGGTGCGAAACATCTGTGCGCAATACCGTCTACAGAGCGTACATAGCGCGCATATGGTTTAAAAAAACAAAATAAAAGGCCACAACACCGTAAGAACACCGACATTTAACGACCCATCAATCAAAGCATATGACAGAACAAAAGGTTAACAAGAACAAAATAAAAGGCTGTTAACCAGAACAAAATAGAAGGCCACGATTCATGATCCGATGCACACTGCTTCGCCCCATCATCAGCATTCGCTTCGTAGGATCTGCAGCCATTTTTTGCATCACTCGTGTTGACGCCACCGACGCGGGACGTCGGTCAATGTTCGCGTTTGTTGAGGCATCTAAGGCTTTCGCCTCGATATAATTTAAGTAGCGTCTCGTCATAGCAAGTTGTTTCCCTTGCCGTCGTTCCTACAGGAACGAAACACCGAAGCCACCAAGCCACCACCGCCTGTAGTATCCCCAAAATTTATTCGGCTTAGTATCTCCCTGACAACACGAGCCGTAGCCGATGCTGTAGCAGGGAGTCGAACCAGGCGACTTCGCGCTGAGCAGCGGAACAGTACGCGGCAGCGAGCTGCGCCGTCGCGGCGCGTAGTGCCGCACGGTTTTAGCATTACGCTGGTGGGCGAGAGCGTGGAGGCAGAAGGGGAGGCCGGTGAAGAAAGAACAAAGGCGAGACGCCGCGTGCATTGTGGTCAGCGCGTGACCGTCGTGGTCAGCGGAACTCGGTAGCACAAACGGGCCGGGTTCGCTAGGTCGCCGCGGCGCCGGGAAGTGCAGTTTCCCAGGGAAGTTGCGCAATGGCGTCCCCGTGTATTACGCTCGGGAGCGGCCACTTCCGAAAACTCGGACGGCCGTGAAGTTCTCAAGTTACGTGCGTTTCTTGTTCTTTATTTATTTATTTATTTATTTATTTATTTATTTATTTATTTATTTATTTATTTATTTATTTTAGTACTGCGGGGATGTGGAAAGGGTAATCTGTGGTTTACGTGTGAAGATGCTAAATAGATTGATGTAGTCCGGGGTATCAGTTGGAGAGGCCAAACACACGCGCGACTTAATATCTCCTTTTCTTTCCCTCTCTTTCTATATCTCGCTTGCTTACTATTTTTGTACGTGGTATTGCCTGCGTTACGCGAAGCGACGGCAGCGTACGACAGTCCGGGCCCCTGAAGTGTTCCGCACTTAATGCCATTATCAAGGCTCTAGAAGCACAAGAGGAAGAAGACCTCTCCTTGGCGCGAGCACGAGCTCAATATGCTACAGATTGCTATGCTATATACGTGGTTTTGCCTGCGTTACGCCAAGCGACGACAACAGCATACGAGGAGGAGGAGGAGGAAGGGAAACAAGCGGAAGGACAGGGAGGTTAGCCAGTTCTTGGACCGGCTGGCTACCCTGTGCTGGGGAAGGGGGTAAGGGGAGTAAAAGATGAGAGAAAAGAGATGTTACAAGAAAAAAAGAAAGAAAAAAGCATGCGAACATAGCATACGACAGCCCGGGCCTCTAAAGTGTTCCGCGACTAATAGAGTGGCGAAAACGGCACGGCCACGTCGGCCACCGTCACGCCCTCTCTCTCTCTCTCTCTATACAATTATTATGCAATGACGACCGCAAAAGAGTGCCCCTCAGCTCCACTTCGGTAAAAATAAGTTCGCGTTTATAAGCAATTGCTTGCAAGGCGAGCACATTGGCTCCACACAAAACGACCTACTATTCATATACTTCCGCTTTTAATCTCCGCTCGCGCGAACAAGCGCACCGTCTGCGGCAAAATAACAGCGGTAAACGAGAGGCCGCTAACAGCGCAGTCTTGTCTCAAGGGCGAGCGCACTGCAGGGTTTCCCATTTAACACCGCGCAGAACAGTGCAGCGGGTGCACACCGCTTGTCGCCTCGTACGTACAAACAGCGTACAGACCTAGAGGTCGGGCGTGCGATTACTGCGAGCGTTGTGTGTGTGTGTTCCCGTTGTCGCTGCAATGGGGATTGAAGCACAACGGGTTCGCTGATCCCACGTTCTCGTTTCCGCTGCGGTTCGCTCGGGCACCGCTTCTTATAAATGGGCGTCGCCGGCGAGAACGTGAGACGCACTCGTAAACAGTTACACACCTGAGTGAGCAGCCAGTTAAGCGAGCTGCGAGCGAGAAATCCAAGGAAGTGTTTTGCACTGCACGGTTTTATACGCAAGAGTTATGCCGCGGGCGGTAGCTCATGCGATGCAGGATAGGTGCAGGATTATGAGACCGACGAGGTCTTCTCTTTACTTATCTTTCAGCGATGGCTGTTGTAGGAACTTTCCATGGCAACGCCACGGGGACGACGCTGCAAGCGATTTTACGCATAGTCGTGACGTCATAGCGTACTGGGTAAGTGAGGACGACAGCTTGTCCTCCTCGGTGAACAAGAAACATGTGCGCTGTCCCGATACGCCGAAACCATTTACAGACTTCGTCAATAACCGTGACTCCCTGATTACTACAGCGAAGATGTACAACCAGTACAACAGTTGAGCATGCCCTGCCTTCTTGGCGATGGTGTTGGTGCAGTCCAAATTAGTGCGATACAGAATTCCACTTCACTCTGGGATTTCAGAGTAAGAGGAAATGAACATTCTTGCACGCGCAAGATTACACGCGCAGAGCCGACGACTATACGCTGTCAGCGACTAGGGCTGGTGAACTTTAAGACTCTCAAGCCAGCTTAGAGTCCTGGACGTTTTGACGACTGATCGCCGGTCGCCTTAGCAGGCTACCGTCTTACTGTATACAGACCATACCATAGACCAGGGAGCTCAAGCTCACCTCAGCTAGCGGGCCGCAGTCCCGAAATTTAGCCCCACAAAGGCCGCGACAGTAAAGATCGTGAAAGCGGGGAGGGGGGGGGGGTTGAACAAAATGTCACCTAACATCGCAATTTGAAAAAAAAAAAAAACACCTTTCCCATGTCCCATATGTGGTCATTTCTGAAGGAAATTAGACGTCAGGTTTGGAAAAACATGTCGATACTGATTTCCACAATGACTGAAATCTGTACGCCGATTCAGAAATAATGAGTTTTCGTTCCATGATGATGTTCAACTCATAATGACTGCATGGGGGGGGCCTCACAAAAAAAAAAATAACAATAAAAAAAATAACTTGAGACCAGTCCCGTCTCTGTAGCTTACCCGAACAAAGCGCTATTAATTGCAATAGACGAGAAAATAATGCGAGTACTATTTTTAGCAGAGTCACAAAACTTAATTTCGTGTGAAGCCGCGAGCCGCAGACGAAAAGTCCGCGGGCCACGTGTTTGAGACCCCTGGCGGGTGACGTCACGAACTTACGCTGACAGTGCCGTCTGTAGTACTCTGTACTCATGTCAGCAAAAATATATGACCGTATTCACATCTCCGCCGTATATGTTTGTGGTATTGATTAGCACAATTACAATAAAGTCTGCACCGGTATGAATTTTCTCAAAGGGCTAGAAAGTAATTATGTTTTTTTTCGATGAATACCAATCAGCGCGGGGTATGGTGAAGGCATTGACTTTGTTATGCGAGTACATTGAGCCTCGTCAATCGGCTGAACCCTGATAGAACTCGCGGTCCATTGTCATAAAGACGTACACCTGGGCGCCAGAATGTACTGATGGCTCCACTAGCCGTAATTTATGGCGGTTGGCCGCCACGCCATTACACGGACTATTGACAATACGTACACTACAAAGTACAAAGTTCGGGCACTGGGCCTCCAGCTAAGAAAATTACACAACGTTTTAGTAACACTGCATCGTTCAAAATAAGCGATTTCCTACTGTGTTTCCGGCTGTGTATCACGTTGCGCTCTCGCGTCTAGCTGCCCGCTTATTCCCGTATGGCTGCTGCATAATTTCACCCACCGTGGTAACTTAGCCGCTGATATGCTGCGCTGCTAAGCTGGATGATGCAGGTTCGATTACTGGCCACGGCGGCTCCATTTTGATGGCGGCGATATGATACGCCACCCGTTTACCTAGATTAAGGGGCACGTCTAAGAATCGCAGCTGGTGGAAATTAATCCGGAGTTCCCCACTACGGCGTGCATCATATCGTTGTTTTGGCACGTTAAACCCTGGAATAAAAATTTACGCAATAAAACGCATGCCTTCAATATTCATCTCGAAGCGTCAAAGTAAAAGAAAATCTACGCATCTCCACGAAGTGAATGATGACGAGTGGGCGACTAGGTCCAAAGGTCGATAATGTCTACGGTGAAGTCGCCGACTAGTATAAAGGGTGTGCGCTTGTAGGTGTTTTATATTGTTCTGTTTTATACTGTACTGTTCAACCTTTTTTTGTGTCTCACATATGTCACCCGAGCGTTGCCCCATATAATGTAAATTGAGTGACATAAAGAGTCGACAACAAAGCTCGGTCCTAAGGTCCATAATGTCTACGTTGAAGTCGCCGACTAGCATAAATGGTTTGTGCTTGTAGGTGTTTTTATAATGTTTAGTCACAATTATGATTGTTGTTCGTCTATTGTAAACCTTTCTTTTATTCACATACACACACATGTTTCGACTATAGCAACGGTTTTCTAACAACCATGACAGCGGACAGTGAGCGTCGACGACAAAGCTAGGTCCTAAGATCCATAATGTCTACGTTGAAATCGCCGACTATTTGCTTTTCTGCAGTCGATGTATTGATACTCTCCTGCACCCCTTCGAAAGCTTTCTGCGCCTCTCGTGATTTTGCACTGCCTCCAGGTTCGTAGGCATTGCAAACTTTGTGCAAGTCACCTGGTTTTGACACTGCCTCCATGATTGGCGCACTTTTCACCAAGCGACTACGTCATGTGATTACTTCATGTGACGTCACAAATTCTGGCGAATTGTGAGGTCGTGATGACGTCATGCGGTTACGTCACCACGTGATAATGATTTCTGTCATCACATCGTGTTGACGCCGCTGACAACGGCGGTCACTTTTCGCGTTCGATGATGCATCTAGAACTTTCATCTTGATAATCAAACCCACGTCCATCATCGTGCCGTCGTCTCTCCGTTCTATTATTTTTTTTCTTCGTTGGAAATACATCCCGCGCTATCGGGCTGTCGATGCCATCGCCCGATGTGTCACTCGCGTCGCATAACGGCCCGTTACATAAAAGCCTTCCGCAGCAGCACCATCGCGCTCTATGCGGAGCCAATGGGCCTTGACATCGACGCCGCGGCGCCTTCATTGTCATCGCGCGCGTTAATATGCCACACGGCTCGCTGCGTCCACAAGTGCGACGGTGGCCCGGCGACGTTTCGGTTCGCCTCTCGTCCCGCCGCCGGCCCATATGTGCACGCGCTTGTTCGCTTGTTCGGCCCACTTTTGCCGCTCCATCGTCCGCTCCACGGAAGATAGGGGGCACCACGGTGGACTGCGATTAAAGGGAGGCGGCGATCTCTGAGTCTGTATAACGTACATAAGCGCGCCGCGCAGCCAGCGGCTATAACTCAAGAGCACAGCAGGCGACAAAGAGCTGCAATTCCCGCCGTTCTCGTTCTCATGTCGCTTAGCGTTTACAAGTCTGGCTTTGTGTGGGCCTTCTTGACGTCTTCGCGCTTATCTAAAGCGGTGGAAAGTAAAGCTATATAGTTGGCTAGAATTAAGAAGGAGGTAACCCGTGCAAACACGAACGGAAGAGAAGTTACACAAGTTCTCTTGTGTCTGTGTTTGCACGCCACCCGTTTTTTTTTCTGTTTTTTTTTTCGCTTGTCTAAGTCTACGGACAAGAGTTGATTGCTACAACGTATAAGCCTGCGCGCCTAGCCTCCACACTGCCGAGTTTTCGTTGGAGCGCCTGTTGCGTCAGGCTAATTTCCTCGGCGATATCTCAGTTGGGAACCTCTACTTAACTGTTAGTGATTCCGGTTACAAACATTAATCTGCGATTTCGTTATAGCGGACCGCTTCATTGCAAGTTGCAACACCCTACTGCACTTGCAAGTGATATGGAGAACAGCCTATAAGAAAACACGTTATCGAAAACATGTGTCGCTTTGCCAGGTCTGAAATGGCGCGAACGTCTCGCTTTCCCATGGTTTGCTTTGGCTCTCACGTAGACGCTAAGCGTGCGCAGGGTTCCCTTTCAGGGGTGGGGGGAGGCGAAGGTTCGCGACTCGAACAGGAACTCCACGCGCTGGACCCGGAGCGAACGTTTTCGTTGGCGAAAATACTATAAACCCATGGCCATCTAGGATTAACCGCAATGCAGTGAAAGTGCTTCAACGTTTTTTTGAAGACACCGATATTTGTCATGAATATTGAGCGGACTACATTGAAAATGTGCACTGCGAGTGTATGTGTGCTCTGTTGAGACGAGAGCTTGTGAACTTACCAAATGTAGGACTGTATATATATGTATATATATTATTTTTTTTATTCTTAGTTTCTTATAGTCTAACAACCAAATGGAAAGGGGTAGCCGCATCCAAGCAATGGTGACAATTCCTTCATTTATTTTTTATTTCAATTAAAAAAAAAAGACGGTACGGTATTTTCGTACTTCCATCGTAAACGATAAACCGGGGCTGCGAAAAGACCTAAGTAGGGTGCGTACACTTTGCTTTAGTGCATTGTCGTGCCAACTTAGAGCGCTGCGTCGGCCAATCACGAAAGCGCAAGCGAACGTTCAGAATGTCAGACGCTTGCGCGACCTCGCCTCAGGACACAGTACCTATACAAAATGGCAGCAACCGGTGGCAGAATGTTCGGGATCCATATGTGTTCGCAGTATAGTTCATTACGAGAAACGGCTGCAGGCTTTCACCACGTACTTTCCTTGGCTCTCTCTTGCGTCGTTAGGCACAATTTTTGTTGCGTTCATAATACCAGCGAACGTCGACGCTCTTTACCAGCCTAAACCTAAACAGAATATGCACGACCTTCCAACGTTCCCCCGCAAGGCACGTTACCGGCGATGCGCTTCGTGAGGCATCGATAATTGGCCGATGGATGTTGCACTGCGGTCCCCGCGACCCCTCTGCGAGGCTCCAACGCTTTTCTTCGCCCTGGCGACTCGGTCGCTTCTCTTCTAGGAGTCTTCTTCGTCATGCCCGCGCTGTTGTCGCGCCGGGGTCAGCGCAGGTCGGCATCGCGAATGATCTTAATGAGCTCGCGGAATGTTTTTTCCTCGCGCGCTTTCGAAACATTGTGAAGAGAGAGAAAGACAGAAAGAACGCGAGGCTGGATCCAGATGGGACGCGCGGTGCCCGGTTGGTTTTGAAACTCCGAAGGAGGTCACTGCTTTTTCAAACGCTTGCTCGGGACAGATGCGCAGCTAGTCGCTGGAAAACCTTAACTGTGTTACCCTTACTGCTGTCAACGAGAAATACTTTGAGTGATTACGTTATGCTTGTATATTGTTGCTTTTCGAACATGTGCTTGTGTATCAATAAACCTGAATATGCAAGCCCACGCACACTTTCGTCATGTAAGATCTACATAGCGTGGCCTAAACACAAAAAATACTAATTTTAGTGGCCAGACTTGCCAATGTGCACCGAGTATGAAACTTCTAAGGCGTTAGGAAGTCAGTTGTTAGGCAACATTGCTCATTGTAATGTCATTTTTTCTAATTTCATATGCTGGCAAGGTCTTTTCCAATCGATGCTATTTACGCAATAATTAAGTACTTTCGTTACCGCAAAACCATGACAACTGTGTCACCGCAAGAGTCATCCCTCATATTTTACTACTGTACTATTTCGGACCCGCAATCGTTTATAATGCGCGCAAACTGTCCTTCGTTGTGAGTCATGTCCTAATTGCGAACTTATACACGAGTCTAACAGCGATATTTCCAGTCTACTGCACTCCAAATAGTTTCACTTGCAAACGCCATGCCGTATACTGGAGATGAATACAACGTGCTGTAATCCGGAGGGTGCCTACAACTGCGCGAATGCGGTACGAAACGTCATAGATTGCGAATTACATGTAGCTTAGCTATCTGGATGCGGCTATGGCAATGAAGGAACTCGAACCAATGGAAATCCGTCGATTTACATGTACATATATCCTTTGTGTATAAGCGGCACACGCCGTGTTTGCTCCGGTTGGGTGTCAGCCTTGGGAATTTGCATTGCGGCGCCGTTCCATTGAGCGCTAACGACATGCAGCGTGAAGAATGCGCGACTCCGATGGTCGGGAGCCGGTCCAATCTTGCGTGGCCACAAAGGGATCGTGGCCCTTATCTCATCCGGCCGTGGCACATCCGCAAAGAAGCGTGCGGCGCGGCAACGAACGTATGATAGTCTTTCTACGCAGCGAGATCAGTGTTTTCAGTGCCTGTATTGATGGCAGCCATGTCGGGAATGCGAAACCAAGCGAAAGGCCGCGATCATAGAGTTTCCTACAAATACACTAGAGGGAACTCTGGCGCTAGTGTCTATGGGAGCTGCAACGCACGGCGCTTCAGCCAGCATGGGAATGATGGGTAGTACACAAATTTGCCTAGTCTTGCCTAGTCTTCGTTCTTTTGGCTCTGTGTAGCCTGAATCCGTTTTTCCGCAAGACGAAGTTCAGCAAAGGTTTAGCAGCCTACACTTCGCAACCTTGACCTTTTAAGGATCACCAATTCAAATCGGCTCGCGAAGTTCACAACGGTCCGTTCTTTTTTATTCGAAACAAAACTAAAACACAGCAATAAACAAAGCCACAAGGAGTTCGAAGCCGGGAAGCACGAAGACTAGGCAAATCCGTGTACTACCCCATCATTCCCATGGTGGCTGAACGATCGCAGCGCCAGAGTTCCCTCTAGTTAATTTTAGGAAGCTTTATGGCCGCGATAGCAGTCAAATTGTCGAATCACCCATGTTCCTCGTTTCATTACAGTTACCTAAACACGTGCATTTTTTGCCGTAAACCACCTCCGAATAGAATGTGCCGCCACGAATAGGTATACTGCTATCACGGATATATCGCGCTTTAAGAGTTTCTTTTTTTTTTTTTTCGATAGCATGTTACTGTGCCCTTTGAATACAATTTCTTGTGTTCTTTCTGGCTTGCTTGTTGTTTTTACTTTTAGATGTTCAATTTATATAGTTAATTTTTTTTGCCCTCATGACATTTATTACAGTTGCCATAGTCTTCTAGCTGAACGTTTTTTTTTTTTTTTTTGAAAATTTGTCGTTCGTTCCGTTTTTCTTATTGTATAAACTGTATTTTCCAGTTCCGGTCTGTAATATATGCCTTTCCGCTGCAACGTTGTTTCTCATCACGCCAGCTTTGTGAGATGTCATCAGCGCAACGCTATAGACCACGCCACCTAGGAGCCCCTCTACACGCTCGCCTGAAAGATTGTATTTATGAAGACTCTCTATCACAGTCGTTTTCGATGTCTCACCTTTAGACGAAACTGACAATTTTGTCCTTGTTGTTGTCGTTGTTGTTGTTGCTGTTGTTTTGTTGTCGTTGTCGTTGTTGTTGTTGTTGTTGTTGTTGTTGTTGTTCGTGATGATGACAGAACTTTTCTTTGTATGCGTTAGTATCCGGCTGTTTGTGGAATGAATGTACAGTCGTGCGCAATATGAAAGGAAACATCGAGTTCGTGTTCATCAAGCAATGGTTACCCGTGACTTGCAGATACAAATGTAACGCATTCATTTGCAAGACTTACCTTTTCGTTTAACAGTGAAGTGTTTCGAACGCTTTTTTGAATGGCAACCTCGTTTAGCCACTACCACCTCTCTAAGGTGATTTCAATAATAATAATAATATCTGGGGTTATAAACGTCCCAAAACCACCATATGATTATGAGGGACGCCGTAGTGGAGGGCTCCGGAAATTTTGACCATCTGGTGTTCTTTAACGTGCGCTGACATCGCACAGTACATGGGCCTCTACCATTTCGCCTCCATCGAAATGCGAACGCCGCGGCCGGGATCGAACCCGTGACCTTCGGGTCAGCAACCGAGCACCCTAGCCACTGATCCACCGAGGCGGACAAGGTGATTTCAATGTTCCCCTTTCATATTGCTCACAATTGTACGTATTTTATGAAAGTGTGTTCCCCCCATAAAAGCTACCATCCTCTGCAAAAGCAGCGGACTTAAAACTCAACGTCACCTTTGTTACTCCCGTTCTGTCGATGCAGAGCGGGGCAAGAACTCGCGATTCGGCGGGAATCTTCACAAGCATAGCCACGTGGCCGTTGTCCGTCACCTACTTCACTTGCGCGTGTTGTGTACCGGACATGTGGGTGAAGGACCGGAGCACGCTGCACGCTATAAATACCGGAAGCGCCGAGGGAGGAACAAGGGCAGTCGTCGCGCGGCTAATCTTAGACTCCGAACCATGGCCGGACAGACGAGGCTGCGGGTATCCTCCATATGTCTCTCGCTAATTGTGTGCACTGAGGTGTCGTGCTAAACTGGGTTGGCGTGCATTGGCTTCGGCTACTGATTTGCATACTGAGTTAGTTCATACTAAAATGAAATGAACATGCTAGCACTGAGCGAAAAAAAAAGAAAAACGTGGTCACAAGAACGAACATTTCGGGCCACATATGATATAATGCATGGAAGACAACTTACAACGAAGACTGAAAACACACTAGAAACAAATTAAAGTATGGAATGAGAGAAGTTGGATCCATAGTTGCTACGGATCCAACACGGGCACAAAAGAGCGAGAAACAGATATTTGTGCTGTTCGGTTCTCTTATTTTCACGCTTTACTTCATTCTACAAGGAAAACCAAGGTCACTTCACGTTAATTAGTATCAAAGTAAACACGAAGAAAGTCGCATAAAGCGCACTAGAATGTGGAGTCGGTTCACATAAATGGGCTATAGACTTCTTCACAACAGAAATGAAGAAGGAAGGGAAGCTACTTTTATTGTTTTACCTGTATGCATTGTATATTCCACCATGTATTTTCTATGTATATTATTGTGCCTTTTTTGAATAGGATGTATCTATATTTCACACCTGCTATAGTCTCTGTTCGAGACTGCAGTATCAATAAATAAATAAATAAATACATAACCGTAAAAGCGTCTGACTTACTGTTCTAAGGTGCGGGAAGGGGAATGGAAATGAGAAAGAGAGATTGGTGGTGGAGGGGAGGTGCATTTGCGCGCGTGTGCTGGACTGCGCCGAAGCCTAGTTAAAGGTCCCTACAAAAAAACTTCTGAAAATACAAAGCACGAGTGTTATTCTCTATCCTGGAGTTTCCCGTCATTCTAGTACGATTCGTGACGCCAGCAGTCTGCTCGCGTGACGTCGTGAGGAAATAAAAAGCTCTGGATTGGCCCACATACCAGGGATATCAGTTGTTAATCGTCTCCTACCCTGCTCTGCCATTTACTCGCACGGCCATACTGCCTTGTTTCGCAAGAATATCGCGCGCGATCAAATGATTTCACTTCGCTTTGCGCGTTTTCTGCGCAAGCGGAGATAACAGCGTGTAGCTGAAAAGCGCGAAATCTTGATAGGAATGGAATGGAATGGAAAAACTTTATTTTTGTCCTGCAGGACGCGCTTAGCGCGTAGCGGGCGTCTTGATAGGCTCAACGCGTAATGCTGACATTTTCCGCATGTTTTACGAAGGAATAGGTGGCGAGGAGGAGACAGCGCCTGTAGGTAAGGGTAAGTAGTGAAGCTGAGAATTATGATAATTGTTGGGGTTTAACGTCCCAAAACCTACGATATGATAATGAGGGACGCCGTAGTGGAGGGCTCCGGAAATTTCGACGACCCTGGGGTTCTCTTTTAACGTACACTTAAATCGAAGTACGCGGGCCTCAAGCATTTTCGCCTTCATCGAAAATGCGGCTGGCGCAACCGGGATTCGATCCCGCGACCTTTGGGTCAGCAGTCGAGCACTATAACCACATATAGACCACCGTGGCTGGTCTAGAAGCTAGAAAGAAACCACTCTCTCGTCTTCGAACTCGGAGTTGCTTAGGGGAGCCCTTTAAAGGGATGCTAAAGAGCAAAACGATTTTTTCGCGTATTAGTAAAGTACAATTTCACCATCCCGAAAACGCCACTCTTACCGCGACACGACGCTTGGTAAGCGAGAAAACGCGCGAAAAGAAAATGCGGGTGGAGACGCCACCTTGAGATTCCCGCACCAAACACCGTGACGTCATAGATTTTGAAGGCATCTACTGGGTCCTGCACAGCTTCTAATCGGTAAAAATGAAGTACATTGTCATCTGTGGGTGCCATAGACCTAGCATACGAAGTTTCAGAAAATTTCATCGAGCCAATGTCGCGAAAATACGAAAAATACATTTTGAAATTTTCGACGTCACGCGCGGAGATTTCGGCGCGAAATTTAAAAATGAAACTTCTACCTTGATTTTCTCTCCGCTAATAATGAACTTATCAAGCCCGTAGCCAGGAATTTTTTTTCGGGGGGGGGGGGGTGGGGCACATGTTGAAGGCCTTGAAAAACCCCTATTTTCATGATTTATTCTCGGTAAAACACACCATCCATCCCAACATCGGGGGAGGGGGGGGGGGCTAGTCCCCCCCCCCCTTCCCTGGCTACAGGCCTCGGAACTAATGATGGTGAAACATATGGCATTGGAGTTCTCAGAGTGCGGTTTGTCAGTCTAAACCAAGTCATCGTTTCCCTTTAGTGTCCCTGTAACTAAAACCTTCGCAAAGGCCAGTCGCCCCTTAAAGAAGCACAAGAGAGCCTCCACCGCCTCGTGGGCCGACGACTTCACAACAGAGGTCACAGAAAGCAGACTGGAACGGGCGCCGTCATTAGGGCAATGCAAAGCGGTGCCAACTTGCGATGCCGCATTTAGTATGCACTCCGGCGCGTTGGATTAGGGAGTCAGACGATACACATCTTCCGCGGCGTCTTGAGTTTTCTGCGGACTCTTTGTTCAGGTCCGTCTTCGCGGACGTTGAGGAAACGGCCTCTCGTCAGCGAAATTACGACACGAAGTTCCTTGGTTTATTTAGCTTTCTGACTGTAGTTTATGTTCCAACCCATCTGTGGTGCCGCAAAGGCTTGGACGTGTGCCACCGTTAAGTGACTAAGCAAGCTGTGGTTAAACGAAAGAAAAAGTCAGATGGCTGGAAAGGCATGTTTTGTTTTGTTTTTTTCTTTTTTTTTTTTAATGCCTAAGGTTGTAAGCTCTTGCTGTGTCTCTTTCTTGGTACTTTTTACAATATCGTTGAATTTTTCGCTAGCATACTATTGAGACAATTGGAAGAAAAACAACGAAAGAAAGAAAGCACTTTTCTTCGAAGTTAAGCTTCGAAGTTTATCCTTCACCCACGCTTTTGTGTTCATATTATTCACAACAAGAACACCCAGGATGCGTTATTAATGTCTCCAACTTGCCACTATCTAAGGAGCCGCACGAATAAAGACACGACATGCCTGCTTCTTCAAAACGCTGCTATAATACCATTCTTATTTTCATTTTGTCTCGGAACATCCGCCCCATGTGTATGGCGTTCCTATGGCGCGAGGTCGCAGGTTCGATTTCCTGTACCGGAGCGCGAATGTCGGTTGCAAACAAAAACCGTATAGAGGTATCGACGTGTTTAGGAACGCGTGACAGATGGAAACTGATCAGGAGACCTTGACTGCAGCCTCTTCCGCAAAATCCCGCTAAAAACTCGATCAATCAACGTTTTTTGTCTCAAAAACAAGCGAACCCGGCCAACAATCAAAACAAGGGAACCCGGCCAACACTCTTTGTCATGCTCTGCTAACAAGGTGTAGTGTCCGATGAGCTGTCATAAGCCGGCCCGTTTTGTCAACCTTAAACTGTCACGAACAAAAGAAGGGGTGTTTGATCGAGTGCTCGCTTCTCTTGTTATGCATAACAAAATGAAACCAATAGACACTGAAGCTAAGGAACGTCTACGGGACATTACTCGCATGTTTTAACTGTAGTAGTAGTAATTGTAACATAAATGGAACAGGAAATAAAGTGGACGAAAAATCAACTTGACGCAGGTATATACGGACCGAACCTACGACCTACAACCAAACTGATGCTCTACCAAATTTGATAGAACATCGGACGCGTTATCTGAAGGTTTTAGGTTCGGTCCCTACCGGCGTCAAGTTGATACATCATCACTACTTGATATTTCAACTACAACTTCTACATTTAAAAGATGCGAGTAATGTCCCCCTTCGTTCCTTAGCTTCACTGTCTATTGGTAGCTTCACTGTCTATTGGTAGCTTCACTGTCTATTGGTAGCATCACTTGTCTATTGGTAGCTTCACTGTCTATTGGTAGCATCACTGTCTATTGGTAGCTTCACTGTCTATTGGTAGCTTCACTGTCTATTGGTAGCTTCACTGTCTATTGGTTTCATTAAACTGTCGCGAGGCGCTCACTGTCGCTCAACATTCGTGCGACGCGATTCCATTGGCGGCGTCAAAACTCGCTGTTGGACTCTCACATAGCTGCGCGCAACACTGGGCCGGACGTCCCGCAGAGTTTGCTCTGTGGGGAGGCGCCAACCTTGGCAAAATAGGGGGGGGGGGGGGGCTGCTTCGAGACTTCCGAGCCGCCGTCGCCGTCTGCACTGCATGCGGCGGCGCCGAACGCTCGGTGCCAAGAGATCGCGGCGTCAAACTCGCAAGAAAAAAAAAGCCTGGCGCCAAGTGCCTTCCTTGAGAACTTAGCGCGGCGCCTGCTTCAACGCTTCAACTGCTCCACCCCTCTCCTCCTCCCCAACCTTCTTTACCAGCCGTAGCTGATGAGCGAGCAAGAACAGCTACTCTTTTTCGGTGGCGTCTGGCTTACGCATGCACTCCTGGAGCGTTGAAGCAATTCATTCGCCCGAAACAAGGAGCGGCTAGTGTTTCCCAAGGCGCGATGAACAAAGAACTCACGCACTGAGATGATATCGGTGAAACGAAAGGCCACTGCAGTTCACGAGACCTCATATACCAGAAGCCCGCACGTGCCAGGAGCGGTTGGAAGTATAGCATTTGCGTCGAAGTTTCTGAGACGCGTCAGTGCCACTTACCTTTTGCACTGTGTAAGACATGCACGAGTGTTTGGAGGCTATAATGGGCAGGACGCTCGTGTCCATGTTGTTTAACCGTGTTACGTATTTCGTACAGGCCTTCGTCGGTGTGCGTTTTTCGTTCACTTCCCCGGAAGCTTTGCAAAACTGGCTTAATGGGCTCGTTCTTCGTATTTGCGCTGGGTTTTGGCAACGTGGCCGGGGCTGCTGCCCAAGCTTTCTCTAATCATTTCGGCGAACGTTAAGAAACAGTAGCCTATTTCAAAAGCCCCGGATGTCGCATCAAAACGCGAAAAATTCACCGTCGGCGGCGTTGGCGTCGACAAAAGTGATGCAAAAAATCATCGTCACGCGATGATGTCAACATATGACGTCATGCTAAGGTCACAGATCACGAAAAATTGTGATGTCACTATGACCAGAATCCAGAATCCACTTTATTTCCAACACATTTGTTGGGGTCCCCCCCAGGCAAAAAGCTGTGCAAAACAGGTTGACGGGACCTGGAGGCCTACAGAGGGCAGCACATGCCGTGGACTTCACACAGATGTGCACTTGTAAGCGAAAACAAACAGCATAATGCAAAGAAAATACAAAAATCACTAAATATATACAATGAACATCAGAACAATGGTTCTGTATGACGCACAGAACATGAAATATTATTTAGTTTTGACGACACACAAACTGACGTCAAATCTTCAAATGATGGCGTCCGCACATGACATCGTCGCTTCGGTCAATGGCGGACCGATCACGGAGGCAGTGCAAAATTAGGTAAGGTGCAGAAAGCTTGCAACGCCTCCGATCTTGGAGGCAATGCAAAACCTACGTTAGATGCAGAAAGCTTTCGGAGGGGGGGGGGGGGGTGCGAGGGAGGATCGAATAAATTGACTGAGAAAAAAAAGAACATGGCTTTCGTCTTCGAGTCGTCTTAGGCGAATGCATAGTGGACCACGTGTTTTTTTAGAAAGCGGTCTTACCGTTACGCTGAGGTGGGAAAAAAAGCTTCTCAATAATTGTAAACCAATGCGAAAAGGCGTTACAGCAGCGTCGGTCGTGTTGCGCTTAATGTCTCCTTTTGATCAAGGGCGGCCCAACAGTGCTCAAAGAGAACCGCCACCTCCGCCCCCCAACCATATGCGCTGCTTGATTGCATGTGGTTAAGGGGAATGGGAGGGGCGTAGTCGTGTGTGCGTGTTCTGCGGTAGATATTTAAATGGTGCCTCGACTTCGACCTCTTTGCAACCAAAGGTATACGCGAGTCTCTGGAGACCTTTTAACCGCCCGCTCTTGTGCCGTCAGCGGGACATCACGACAACGGCGGGACCGACGGCACGAATGCGCGTTCAAGCGACCGTGTATGTTTGCTATCTTAAGTGTCGCTTTGTTGCTCGTGTACATTTTGTGTTAAAAGCGAACGGCTTTCTTTGACTCTTTCGCCCGCTATTGTGGTCCGGACTTTCATTGTCAATTCAAAGGCTGTGGTACAAATGACGCATCCATGTTTGCCAAACGTCAGCAGTAAAAGTTCGGATTAGAGTCACAAGTTTCTTAAATATAAGGTGGGTGGGGCACTCCATTCAGTGCTCCACTGGCAATAGAGAGCGACAGACATACAGAGAGAAGAATTGAAGTTAGTAGATGCTGCGTCCGAGCCGAGTTTATATTCTTAGTGAGTGCAGTGTCTCTGACGTTATTTCTTTGGACACATTGAGCCGTTCCGCTACTTACAAGTCGATGTTATACCTGGTGGCTCTGTTTCTTTCACCCTGGCCTGTGAAACCGTTTTCAGCTTGACGGAAGTGAGTCAGGCGCTGGTGAGATCCCAGCGCTGTCATTTTTTTTTTTTTTTTTTTTTTTTTTTTTTTTTTTTTTTTTTTTTTTGCCTGTCTAAGTCTGACCACTTTGAAGGGCTGCTGGCCGAGCCCCAAGTGCTGTGTCACACGCATAGAGGCCCCTGCTCTGTACTACTAACTGCGGGTTAACTGTATCACGTTCGCTATTCTGACTACTTGAAGCAAATCAGACGAACGACTCATCTTGAATTGACTCGTAGAGCGCGAAATACAACACGGACCACAAAGGAGCGCACTCGGAGTAAACAGACTGAGGTATATCTCTTTTGTGTTTCCTCTTTTTGCTTGTTAATCAATTTCCCCATTGAGCATCCGTGCACGCGTTCGCGTTTATTTCGTATGCAATAAATGCAGCGTTGGACCTGATGGCTTGGATCGGTGGCTGCGATGGCGTGCATTGACGTCACTGTAACAGCCACCTTGGAACACCAATAGTGGGACCCGAACTTTGTGATGTCCCGTTAATGTTATCGGTAGCTAGCATGCTGTTTCTTTCGCTATTCCTGCACGGAGGACCAATAACGTTCCATCGACGTCGTTATCACACGTTATCAAGCAGGTTAATCACCGCGTGATAACGTGTTCATCTAAGCCGCCACGTTAGAGCCATGTTGTGCGTTCGTGACGTCACGTGCAAGCTATCAATAGACACCCACTAGCATAGGCATGCGCACGAGGAGGGCAGGAGCTCCCCCCCCCCCTCCCTAGTCACCGAAGAGGGAGGGCGCAAAATCTGCTCCATACATTGACTAGGGGGGGGGGCGCCCCCTAGTCACCTAAGAGGGGGGGGGGGTCCTGCGACCAACCTTCGCCCCCCCCCCCCCCTGAACGGGAACCCTGCGCACGCCTATGCCCACTAGCACGAGAAGAAGTTCTTTCGGACTGCAAACGGCACTCGTGGGCTTCGTTTACAAGCCCTGAGCGCCAGCGCGGCCGTGAGCCACCTTTTTTTTCGTACGCGCTCCCGCGGCGCGGCTGACCTCATCTGATGGCTCGGTCCTCGTTCGGGGGGTGTCGTCCGTGGCGCTACCCGCGGTGCCGCATCCGGAAGCAGCTTCCGTTTCGGAAGTGCGCGCCAAAACCAGTCGCCGCGCGGCCGCCGGTCGGGCAACACAACGGACCGTGGCCACCGCGACCGACATTCGAAAGCGGCACTGTGAGCGCACACAGCGGGGCGGCCGGTCGACGCTGTTGCTGCTTCTTATTGACCAGTGCGGTATAGACTACCTAACAAAAGGAAAATGTTGTATAGTATAGAACGCCGAGTGGGATCTCTCTTTTTGAGACTACAACCCAGTTTGATAAACACGACGGCCTCGATGCATTTACTAGCACGACTGGCGAGCACTTTACACAGGGGAACAGCACTGCGGACAGGAGAACTGGGAGAACGGTTTGAAAAGCCCAATGCGATGAAGTCATTCAGAGCGGAAAATGCTGCCTGGAAAACATCGACAGGACGCTCGGCGATTGAATGTTATGATAGCTTTTGAGTTGTTCCTATCATACACGAAGCACAAAATAAGAGAGAAAAGGGGGGTGGGGTGGGGAGTTGACTTACACAAACAGGGCGGTGTGGGCAGTTCACTTAGGGTAAATCAGCAATAATCGTAGAACATCAGGAAATCGTGAAGACTGACTTTGAAAAAAAAAATTACAGTTGAAAAAGCCGAGAAAAACAACAAAATAAAGAAAAACTCGCAGGGTCCACCATTCGCCTCAGACGAAGGTTATCCTGTTTTTCTTCCATGTCGATTGTATTGATACCCTCACCCTCCCCCCGCCCCGTGGTTTTGCACTGCCTCCGTGATCGGAGGCCTTGGAAGCTCTCTGCATCTCACGTGGTTTTGTATTGCCTCTGGGATCGGTTCACCTTTGAACAAGCGACGATGTCGTGTGATGACGTCAGCAGACGTCATGGTGACGTAACAAATTTTGTTGATCTGTGACGGCTTGACGACGTCATTACATGATTTTTTTTTTTTTTTTTTTTTTGTATTGCTCGTATTGACGACGCCGCCGACGGTCAACCTTGGCGTTTGAAGAGGCATACAAGTCTTCCGCCTTCAAATGAAGGATAACCCAGAAATGATTTTATGAAATACTGCTACGTGAGTGCCAATAGATTCTTCTAGGCTGTACATATGTACTGCTATGAAAAGGTAAACGGTCAGCAAATCGTAGATGTCGCTTTATTATTGGTGACTTATCAGTCCGCCGCGGTGGTGTAGCGGTTGCGGTGCTCGGTTGCTGACACGTAGGTCGCGGGTTCGATCCCGGTCGCGGCGGTCGCATTTCGGTGGAGGCGAAATGGTAGAAGCCCGTGTACTGTGCGATGTCAGTGCACGTTAAAGAACACCAGATGGTTCATATTTCCGGAGCCCTCCACTACGGCGTCTCTCATAAAAATATCGTGGTTTTGGGACGTAAAACCCCAGATATTATTATTATTATTATTGGCGACTATCACAAAATGCGTTTGGTGATACGTGATAAAAAGGACAAGACAAGAGGAAACTTTGAGTAACCTAGTTTAACAAACCATGGCACAACTTCGTGCAAAATAATGTGATGAATGTTACTTACGACAAAGCGTGACGTGTGGTTTGATGAATACGAAAACATCGTTCAAAGACTTCAACAGGGAGCGAAACAGGAGACAGCCGAACAGAACGAGCGTGGACAATAACGCGCAAATTTCGCTACACCCGTGAAATGGTCAGCAAAATAAGGAACCCGTTTTAACGTAGACGTGCGCTTCAATGGAGAACTTTCTAGTGGGTTTACTCAAAGTAAGCTAGAAAAAAAAAAAGATGATGTTCTTCATTCAGAACACTTCCTTTTCTATAAGCAGAGAAGAGTGGGCTTAGAGTTGAAACCAAAATTTTAAATGGAGCAAATACGAACCGCTACGTGTTCTTTTTTTAAAATAAAGGGCAGGTGAAAAGGGGTTGTAGTGGGGCCGGTAACACGAGACTTGGAAAGAAAGAGAGAATACTGTAGCAAAAATATTATTGAGCCAACAACAGCAACGTCTTTCATGTCTTTCTTTAGATATCTTGCGTGCTTTACTTTTTATTAGCATTATTACTTCGATATAACACCTGGTTCGCCGCCCATCTCGAATATAGCAGGTGCGTGACATCAGTAAACAAATATCATCATCATCGACAGCAACAACAATTGGGAGGCGTAAATTGCCTTTTGATTGCATTTATCAAATCGGTGCGAGTTGGTAGTCGGAGTGCGTAAGCGGGCTTGGAAACAGATTGCTCTAGTAATTACATAATTAGCTTCTCAGGAAAATTAACTGCGTCGGTTGAAGAACAATGCGGAGCCATGAAAACCAGCGTAAATCACTTTTTTCCTTGTTTATTACTATACCTCTTTTTGGAGCTTACAGTTACATCACCTGCTGCCTCGAGCTAACAATACGTCGTGGAGACTTGTCAACGATGACACAAAGGTACGGTCCCGTCAACGGCGGTGAAAGAGGCTCGGCGTCGCGTCCCTGCGTAAATCACCGCTGCGCGTGAAATATGCATGTTGTTATAGCTGCCTTGTGGGACGTGTCCGATTATAAGCGAAGATGTGTAGCTGCAGACGGTGGCCTGCTCTCAATACGTTCGGCGCAGCGCAATATTATTTTATTTATTAGAGGCTTAGGAAAAGGGTTCACTTACACAACGACGCAGCGAGCCACGGAAAGGAAGATGTATGACGTTAAAGTCATAGGCGTGCGCAGGGTTCCCCTTCAGGGGGGGGGGGGGGGGGGCGAAGGTTCGTCGCAGCGCCCCCCCTCCCTATCATGTCAATGTATGGGGCTGACTTTGTGCCCCCCCCCCCTCTCGCCCCCCCTCCCTATTATGTCAATGTATGAGGCTGACTTTGCGCCCCCCCTCTCTCCCCCCCCCCTCCCCGTGCGCACGCCTTTGATTAAGGGGCAAGAATAGAATAGAACAGAATGGATCAGGGAACAAACGTGCGTCAGGGACATCATAGTCGAAATCAAGAAGATGAAATGTGCATGGGTACCGGGCATGTAGAAGCCAGGGTAACCGCTGTAGTAACAGCTTGGCTTCCTAGGGAGAAGGCAAATGTGCCAATTGTTGGGGTTTAATGCGTCCCAATACCACGATATGATTATGAGAGACGCCGTAGCGGAGGGCTCCGGAAATTTCGACCACCTTGGCTTGGGTTCAACGTGCACCTAAATCAAAGCACACGGGACTCCAGCATTTTGGCTCTATCGAAGCGCGGCCGCGGCCGGGGTTCGATCCCGCTACCTTGGGGTTGGCAGGTGGGCATTAAAAAGTTTGCGGGCTAACGTGGCCGCCGAAAGCACAGGACCGGGTTGATTGGCGAAACATGGGAGAGACATTTGCCCTGCAGTAGTCAGGCTGATGCTGATGATGATGAATTACGGAAGCCACACATCTGTGGTTCACTCGGCTTGTATGCACCAACGTCACCTGGAGGCTGACGAATTACTCTTGGTCTCACGTTCTGCTCGATGATGCCCAATAACGTTCGATAATCGAAGAGAAATTAATTTTGTGGGCCATTCGACCCGCGTGAACAGTCGTGTCACTGTTGTCGTCAAGTCCGCGACCACAGTTTAATCTGATACTGTGACTTTCGTTTAAGCGGTGCTCTCTTCGTCTTCTTTGTAATCAGTGGCGTAGCCAGGGGGTGGCACACCGGGACCGTGCCCCCCCCCCCCCCCCCCGTTTTTTTTTTTTCCATGGCATACAGACCATGAAATGACACTGCGCCACCTCTGCCGGCCCGGCCCCCACTTCAGATCAAAGGGGTCCCCTCCCCCCCCCCCGAAAAAAATTTCTGCCTACGCCCCTGTTTGTAATGTTTCATCTTTCATGTTGCCGCTACCACGTCGCTTGTCAAATGCATCAATCGTACACTGCTACAGTGTAAGGAACAAGCGAACCCAGGCCAACCTTATCGAGACGTTATCAGCTAGTCGCATTGCTCTGGAGCACCAACCCTGCGGATTGTGCCGCCATCGCAGACTTACGCCGGCTCGGTTCTAGTTTCTTTCGAGATCTGCACGAGGAACAATGCCGACCCCCCATCTGAGTCGTCTTCGATCGTCCACGTCCTCTGCAAGCGGCAGGCGAGGCCGACCCAGCAAGGGCGCCATACAAGCGATTCGTTTTGGACAGCCGCACCCTCGGCGACCCTGTCCCGCCAGGCGCGTATTCAGGTTTGTAACACAAGTGCCCACCCGTTGTATGCTGCTTCTCTTCGCGTATCTTTCATCTTGCATGCACGCGTAACCTTTTTCGTCGTACGCGCAACCGGTCAGCTATACGTACGTGTTACGTGCTTCGCGCGCTCGTCACGTTATCGGGGTCACTTTTGTGGTTCTTCCTCGCCTTTTGTCTTTTCTTTTCGACGGTCGTTCGTGTACGTGCGGCGTCGGCGTCGCCTTGACTGTGGCGTCTTCCTTCTTTTCTATATGCGCGGCTGCAGTTCGGGGGGGGGGGGGGGCTCATCTGAAGAATCACGTCCCATCTTTCTGGCGGCTCGAGATGCCGTTGATGAGCGCCGCCTCGGCCTTCCCCCTTCCCTACCCCCCCGCCCCTACACATGCACACAACACCGAGGGAAGCAACGTTATATACACCTCCGCTATAAGTTGGTTCGCTTCATTATTGCGCAGCTGTCCATCCGACCGAATGGTTTCGGGTGGCAAGCAGCCACGCCGCTGATGCACATCCGTCTGCCCTGTGTCAGCCCAAAAGTGGCACACGAGACGTAATTCGCCGAGAAAGGTCGTCGAAGGTATCTCCGTTTCGTGGCAGTCACGTCGGAACTCGCCGCCTCATCTCTCTCTCTCTCTCACACACACACACACACGCACGCACACACACACTCTATTCTTAATTTCTAACCCCCTATCTTTTATGATTTTGTTTTTTCTTTTGGTATTGGTTGTGAAAGCGCGCGGCGCGAGGCAAAAGGCGTAATGAACAACGTCGCTCTTTTTGTTCGTCCCTTTTTTTTTTTCTTTCCTGTCTCGCAGCCGAGGCGTCATCAGTGACACAAGCGCACCGACGTGGTTGACAGGCGGCATTCGCTAATGTTGCAGACAGGTGTTTTGGCGGTCGACCGCGTGGACGAGCGCTGAAGTTGCGAGCGAGGCGGCGAGTGTCTTTTACGGTTCGTGTATTATCCGGAGGAGACGCGGGATGTCACTCAAACGGAGGTCTGTCAGAGCCTCTGCGGTGGCGCATCGAATGCCGCTGGGACGAAGAAGTATGCATGCAACGGGAGAATTGGCGTGGGGATGGCACACCGGGTCTGTGCCCCTCCCCCCCGAAAATTTTAGGGGCGAAGCTCCTTAGGGGTGTGGGTCTGTCCCTCCTCTGTAGTATGTAGTAGTATACTACTAGCAGTAGTAGTAGTACGTAGCCACGTATAGTGGGATGTACCCACTAAACGTGATAAAGATGACGATGACGCCTGATGACCATGAAGAATAAGCGCGTTCCAGTATAGTGGAATGTACTCACTACACGTGATAACGATGACGATGACGCTGATGACCATGAAGTATAAGCGCGTTCCAGACCACACATTCTCTTTCTGCCATGGATGAAAACGATCGAGCTTCGCCCAATCATCATCATTCACTTCGTGGATATGGCGGGATTTTTTTCGGGGAGGGCACCTCCTTGATCTGTAGTGGGGCCCAGGCAGGCAAATTAATTAATTAATTATTTTATTTATTTATTTATTTATTTATGGTCATCTTGCGCTATGTATGCCATGGCGAAAAAGGAAATTCGGGGAAGGGGGGGGGGAGCACGGGCCCGGTGTGCCATCTCCTGGCTACGCCACTGCCCCCCCCCCCCCCGAAATTTTTTTCCCATGGTATACATAGCGCAAAATGACCACTTGCCCACCTGGCCTTCACTTCAGATCAAGGAGGTGCCACCCCCCCCCCCCCCCCCGAAAAAAATTTCTGAAACGGGAGAATGACTAGCTGTACTCGCTCGAAACTCGGCGCACGTTGCTACGTTTTAAGCGACTGAGTCTCGCTCTCGCGTTTGTCGTTCACAGAATACAATATGTTTAAAGAATCTTGATAACAAAAATTGTTGGGGTTACACGTTCTAAAAAACCATTTAATGATTATGAGGGATGCCATAGTGGAGGACTCCGGAAATTTCGACTACCTGGGGTCCTCTCATAGTCATCATCATTCTCAGCCTGTTTTAGTCCACAGCAGGACTAATAATCATCTCCAGTTTTGTGCAAGCCGATTCAATTTTACCCCTTTTCCATTTTAATTTCGTCAGGTTCTTTAACGTGCATCTTAATCTAAGCACACGGGCCTCTAGCATTTCGCCTCTATCGAAATGCGGTCGACGCGGCTGGGGTTCGATCTCGCGACCCCGTCCCGCCACGGTGGTCTATAGTGGTTATGGTGCTCAACAGGGGCGCTGCCAGAAATTTTTTTCGGAGTAGGGGGGGGGGGGGGGAGGGTTCAACCATAGTTTATGTATGTTCGTCCGCGCGTTTTTATGTGTGCGTACACATATACGCAAAAGTACTTGATGTGGGCGAGTTGGTGTAACATACTGGAAGAAATAACGTTGCGCAAATAACACGAGGACGAAAGGAACGCAACAGACTGGCGCAAACTAACAACTGAAGTTTATTTCAGGATACACAAATACTTATACATGTAACAATCAAATGTCATCATCAACACGTGCTCAAGCTCTAACGCGACATGAAGGTGATTTCTTTTTCTTGGAGTGCTACTGACGCGCAACTAATGCAATTGTCCCCTGCGCGCGCAATGTGAAAACGCCTCGAGGATCTCCCTCTCTATCGCCGGATCGTCCCAATATACGCAAACAAAGCTTAAAAATTTCGGAGAGGGTTTGAACCCCCCCCCCCCCCCCCCCCTTTGGCTACGCCCCTGGTGCTCAACTGCTGCCCGCAGGTAGCGGGATCGAATCCCGGCCGCGGCGGCCGCATTTTCGATGGAGGTGAAAATGCTTGAGACCCGTGTGGTTAGATTTACGTGCATGTTAAAGAACCCCACGTGGTCTAAATTTCCGGAGCCCTCCACTACGGCGTCCCTCATAATCATATCGTAGTTGTTGTTTGTTTGTTTGTTTTTTTTTTCGTAAAAACAACAACAACCATCAAGGAACTCGGGTAAATGATGGAGAGTGTCCTGATGCTGGGCCTCAGCAACTGCGCCCGTTTTCTGCGCGTCGTTCCCGCCTCGTTTGCCGCGCACGACCACGTTTATCGCCGAGGCACGTGCGTCTGCCACGCCGCCGATTGCGTCGATATACGAGGCTCGCGACACGACCGCCGCTTGCGTGACATCCATGCCACCGTGTCGCGGTGTTTGTCGCAACGCCACAGCGCATGCAGTGCCGCAGGTTTTTCTCGCTCCTGTCTGCGATACGTGAAATATGATTTCGGCCGTGTAATCAACCGATCAAGCTGCGTGCGCTAGCGTGTCGTGCCCCGCTGATTTCGTTGCGTGGAGCGTGTACACATTGTGTGGAGCGTGTTGATTGTGTTAAGGTTGGCGTCGAAGTACGCAACAACTTGTTATTTATTTAGCCTTGAATTGTTGTTGTTTAACGTCCCTCGTAACCACGATATGGTTATCAGGGACGCCGCAGTGGAGGGCTCCGGGAAGTTTCGACCACCTGGGGTTATTTAAGATACACGTAAACCTAAGTACACGGTGTTATTTATTTATCTTTTAATGTTGTAATTTATCTTCCACGGCTATGTATACGCCGTGGTAGCTGAATCAGCAGGTACGTGTCGCACCACTAAGCTCGAGGGCGTGGGTTCGATCCCGGCCAGGGTGGCCGCATTTCGACTGGGACGACAATGTAAGAACAATCGTGCTCAAGCTAAGGGACCCCAGGCCGTCAAAATTAATCTGGAGTGCCCTCTTTCGTGTGAACCCCGCACCTCCACCAAAGATGTTACGGGGAGTATTTATTCAACGGTCGTCAGTCAGCACTGATCGAGACAGCACTACACAGAACGCACAGGATGGCAGGCCAACCGGACAGCTCAGACTCACCCCCACAACAATAACGCCTTCGTCTTCGTCCATCTGGCGCCAGTTCAGCGGCAGCGCCGCAGTAGCATTTACACACTCATGACAATATTACTGCATGTAATATATTTCATCTATGTACCATCTTGTTCCTGCTTTTCTCTTGACTTATTTCTATTTTCGATTTCTACGTTTTTATCGAGACCTTCCTGAAAAGAAGGCGGACAATGCGCCCCCTTTCAGTGGTGATTCCCAACCTTGCTTAGGTACACTTGACTCGTCTAAATAGAGGTCCTTGTCCCCCCCCCCCCCCCCTCTCTCACACACACACACACACGAAGAAAAAGGACCAACCTCGCCCAAAAAGAAGTCCTTTTGGAATATATTCCCAACCTGCTTTCCTCCCTTCCTACCATCGCTATTTATTAAGGCTAAAATGTCAGATGCTTCATCAAGCGCGAAAAGTGACCGTCAACGGCGTCAATACGATTGTTGTAAAAAGTCGCCACCAGGTGACGGCGTCGCCATGTGACGTCGCTATGACGTCACATAAGTTGACGTTCCGTGATGACGTCATCGGACGAAATCATCTCAAGGTCAGAGGTGGCCCGATAAGGGAGGCAGCGCTGAACCAGGTGAGGACTCGATCTGTTCGCGTGTCTCTTCGCGGTGTCCCATTCAAGTTTCGCGCAATTATTTTCCTGCACATGCGCAGAAAGCTTGCAGTGCCCCTGATTCTGGATTCTAGAGGCAGTGCGAAACCACGTTTCAGGGGGGGGGGGGTAAGGGGGGGGGAGGATGATCAATACATTGACTGTGAAGAAAAAGAAGATTACGATGATGACTTGTACCTTCCAGTCATCTTAGGCGAATGCATAAGAGACGCCTGTGATTTTTTTTCCTATATATAGGTCAACAGCAAGAACAAAAAGAAAGAAGATTAAGGCAATCGCTCCTCAGAAAAGAGCGGACAGAAGATTGGGAAAAGAAAAGGCCCAAATAAAGCCTACCAATTTCTTGGGCCGATCTCCCTTTGAAGACGTATACGACAGTGTCTTGAGGTCATCATCGTTGTCCGCTTGAGTGACCACAAATGGACGGTTGATGCTTTTTTTTTTTCTGCAACCTGTACAGAATGGACGCGGATAGCTACACGGAGGAGTAATGACGAAAAAAAGGGGGAGGAGAGAAGGAAAGAAGGTGGACGAAAGAGCGATGACCGAGCTGTCCTGTTTAGAAAACGGCGTTAGTTGTTTCTCGGGGTCCGAGGGAGCGCTTTCTTCTTTTTCCCCCTTCGCGAAGCAAGTAGCCGCCAATTAGCGTAAGTGACCCAGAAGTCGACGGTGCATTGTTTCCGTATCTGAAACTGCCGCAGCCCCAGCGAGTGTGTGTAATGGCGCTCCATTTGCGGGCGGGAAAACGCGCGGCAGACCATAAATGAGAAGAAAGACCACACACGAAAAGAAGTAAGAAATGACTACATCGATTGGTTTATAGGCGACCATCTTGAAGTACACATTGAGAAGAAGAAAGAAAGCGAAGAAAATGGAAATGCAGTGAAGGAAAATTAAGAAAAAAAACACGGAAGGAAACAGAAATCCCAGGCTTCAATGGAAGAGACACATCAAGGGCGCCTGATATTCATAGGCACGTGCAGTCGGCCTCAAAAGTTTCGAGATCACTCGGTCTGAGAAAACTCCGAACTTCCCCGTGTAATTTGTGAGCGTATTCGGTTGAACTGCACATCTCACGTTGTTAGCGCTAACACGATAAAGAGTTTTTCAATATGGCACCAAAAGCTTTTCAGTACGCAGTAGTTTGTAGCATATGCGCGTATGTTAAACGTCTGCACGTTACTTTTCGAAAGTAGCGTGTGTATTCAAGGAACCCAACGTCTGGGTGCGATCTGTTCAAAGACGCTCTAATGCCTTCGTAGAGCTCTCCCATCCGCATGTAAGGTGGTGTCCGATGTATGACGAAGTATATGCACCGACTCCGAAAGCGGTGCAGTCCCAGGTGAAAACGTGTAACTGGGAATCTACCTAGTTTCAACTGGTGTTAACTGGGATCAACTGGTTCTAGCTGGGAACCAGTTGATCCCAGCAATGGAAGCAACAACCGGTTCCAGTTACAAGCCAACTGGCAACCAACTGCTACCAATGACCAGTTGCACTGGAAGTAACCGTAACAGTGCGTCTAAGTCACACGCATGACTTCAACTAACGCATTTGGTTGGATACTACCAGCAATCGCTGGCACTGGGTAATGTTGCCTAAAATTTTGGCTAATATTGGTTAGTGTCGGCTAACGTTGACTAAATATCCCTTAATTATCGCTATAGTTGGCTCATGTCGGCTATCGGCTGTCATAGCACACCAACACTGTCGTCTTCATACCTTCATGCAGTCTCGCTCCAATGACTGCCGATATTTTTTGACACTCTGTCACACTGCCCACAGACGACAGAATCAAAAGCGAGAAGGCGTTACAGTTGAGCTCTGCGGTGACTAAGCCAACTAAAAGACGGCGAAAGATAACAGAAATGGTACGAAAGAAAGAGGAAATGATAAAGGTGAAAGTGGAGGCGAGGCAGAGGCGCGGAAAACAAAGGCCCGTACACAACAACCCTGTAGACGAGAAACGCACACGCTAAGGAGAGGGAAGCGACCCGATCGGGAAGTGCAGCGACGCGTGTAGCCACGTCATATAACGGCGTGGCCGCGAAAGCGGTGCTCATTGTGGGCGCGTCTTTAACTCGGCTTCGAGTCGAGCCAAGCCGAGCGTCGCCTCGCTCGGATCCTTTCTTCTGGCACAGAAAGAGAGGTCGCTGTAACCGAGAGCTCGTATTTCTGTCTCTGCTGCGTGTTTGTCCGTGGTCGCGGGCACAGCTTGTGCGGCGCAGGGGAGGGACACAATGGTGGTCGTTGCCGGGTGAAGTCTTTGCCCGGCGACCGATTTAGAAAGCGTAGTTCCTGTGAGAGCCACTACTGCGGTCATCCTCCTTGTCCCGTGTTTCGCCTGTCGATGCTGCTGCTACTTTGTGTTTATACATGTCTGAAATAAATACTCAGACTCATACTTCATGGTTTGACCGATATGCTGGTCAGAGGGTACCGGAGGGTACAGAGTTTCAGGCGAAACTTACCAGGGGTAACTGTGTCACTCCGATGGTGGTGGTGGTTGTGATGTTGCAGCGGGCGGGGTTAGCCTACATAGGCCTACATAGCCGGCCAATTGTTCCGCCTGAGCATATCCTGAATTGTAGGGGTCTGTCACCACGTGTCAAAAAGCACCGTGTCATCGCAGGAAGACCATCAGAATTCGTTGCACGCTCCTCCTCGTTGCCGCGGGTCCTTCAGGAAAAACCAGATCTTCGAATGTCCGGTGCATATGACCACCCCTTTGCAGGCTGCGGTGTCGAACAGCGGGCAAAGCCAAATAAAATTTTCAGTGTCGCCGATGTCACCGCAGAAGGCACTGAGCGAGGAAGCGCATCGCCCAGTCTTGCATGACCAAGTCGGGCTGTATGCGGAATCGGTGCTGATGCGGTGTAACAGCTGTCGCTTGCTCACGAGCAAATCCGTGGATCACACATGCTTGATGTGGAATTTTGGGTATCTCCCTGAAGTGACTGCGGATTGCATCGTCACGCCGATCGTTCACCTACACCATTGTGGGCAGTATATATACGTGGATTTGTCTGGTCTACGCTTTGCACACCTTTACCGAAAACAAGTTGTGGTGAAAGCGGAGGCTTGAAATGATGAGAATTATCAGCAAAGAAAGAATGTCACTGCAGCCAGATCTTAGGCCGGTGGATTTGTCTTTGTCAGGGCAGCAACTCCTGCTTCCCTGACGAAGACAAGTTAGCTTCGCGAAACGTTGGCGCCAGCGGCATTCCCTGTTAGGCTATTTCTCGTCACTTATTGACGTCAATTTTATAGCGATCCTAAATGTTCATAGTGACTCTAAAAGCAGAAGGCAGTGAGACTTATCGCGCATGCACAATAGCTCCACATTTTTGTACCTTACAACTCAATACTTCCTTGAAGATCACTTTGCGGAGGCACAATGCCTGCCTAAAGTAAGAAGGACTAAGTTCAGACTAATCCTATTCTTCACTCTACGCTGACCCCCTACTCTTCAGAGTCTCTTCGTCCGCCTCGGTGGATCAGTGGCTAGGGTGCTCGGCTGCTGACCCGAAGGTCGCGGGTTCGATCCCGGCCGCGGCGGTCGCATTTCGATGGAGGCGAAATGGTAGAGGCCCGTGTACTGTGCGGTGTCAGTGCACGTTAAAGAACACCAGATGGTCAAAATTTCCGGAGCCCTCCACTACGGCGTCTCTCATAATCATCTCGTGGTTTTGGGACGTAATTTGGTTGGTAACAACTTTATTGTTAGTCCGGCAGAGCTTTCGCTGACCGGGCCTTAGGTCTCCCACGTGGGGACGTCGAGGCCTTGCCTCACCGCCGCCTCGCGGGCCTGCTGGACGGCCCAAAGTTGGTCGCCGAGACTGGGGCTGCGCAATGCAGCGGCCCACCGCGGCGGAAGGGTTCCGGAATTAGCACCTTGTGGGTTTTTTGTACAATCCCAGAGCATGTGGGTTAATGTGGCTACCTCAATACGGCAGACGTTGCATAGATTTGTCGGGTAAGTTTTAGGGTAGAGTCTGTAAAACCCCAGATATTATTATTCAGAGTCTCTTCTTATTTCCATAGCAGCCCAAAGTCCATGGGTGGTGTCGGTAGCACTCATGGGAAACTGACACAGAGGCAACGCCATCCGGACAGTGTGTGTGTGTGTGAGAGAGAAAACCTTTATTGGTGCTGTGATTCTTATTGATGAATCACCATGGTCCCATCGCGGTCGCTGGCCTCCGCGATTGGCTCCGGCAGCGCTGCCAGAGCCGATCGCGGAGGCCACAGTTGGACTCTAGCCCGACGCTTCCCTTGGCCAACGTAGTGCTCACTGACCAGTCCACAAGCCAATGGCAAGATGGAGTATCCGGGTTGATCAGGGTGGTCCCCCATTGTTACCTAGATACGTTGTCTATTGTGATGCTTTTCTCTTCCTTACTTTTCTGTCTCCCCTTATCCCTTCCCCAGTGCAGGGTAGCCAACCAGATATTTGATTTCCGGTTAACCTCCCTGCCTTTCCGCATCCCATCTCTCTCTCTCTCTTAAGATTGGGGTTGCGTTCGCGGGACAACATCCGTACGAAAGCGTCGCGACGCACTTTCCTCTCGTGGTTTCAAACGTGCACGCGAAGAGACTGCTACTGCGAACAATGTCCGCGCGGAGGAATTCAGGCATAGCCCCAGTGGCATCGTCGGTCGCCGTGGAAACTGGCACCCAGGGGAGGAGAGACGCTCCTTGACCTTATTCGAACGGCGCGCGCTTGCGACGACGGCGACCGCGAATCGAGATTGTGGCCACGCGGCCACGCGGCAGATGCGCTCTTGTAAGACCTACCGTGCGAACCGTGCACCCTTCTCGATCCACGCTGCGTCCCTCTCTCTGTTTTGTCACAACACGCATAGGTGACGCAACTGTCGCATTCGCGTCGCCATCATGACTTCGAAGACGATCGTTCTCTCAAGTAATTCGACACCCTTACCCCCCAAACCCCATTGCTGGCTTGCTTTCTTTCTTTCTTTCTTTCTTTCTTTCTTTCTTTCTTTCTTTCTTTCTTTCTTTCTTTCTTTCTTTCTTTCTTTCTTTCTTTCTTTTGGTTTATTTATTTATTTATTTATTCCTTATTGAAACGAAAATAAACAAATGAGTTGTCGCCGTTTCCTGGCGATGATTGTTCCTTTTCAGTAAGATAAAGGTGAAGAAAAAGTTATAAGTTACTGCAATAAGCAAAAAAGAAAAAAATGGCCATTAAGGGTAACAGGTAACATTAAGGGTAATTACTCCTGAAAGTAATTATATTACACTGCTAATTATTTTCTAAAAACTTATAAAATGTAAGTAGATCACGTTACAAATTACAGCTGACCGACACTACATTGCTATTATTATTGAAAAGGTAATGAAGGCTCTTTGAAAACATTTTAACTAAAGTTCATTATTAATGCGCTAACTCTTGTAGTACACTTTATTTACAGCATATATGCAGTGAAGTGTGAGACCTTCGTACAACTTCCCGCGCTTGAGGTGTGGCACTCCGATTAGCTTGTCTTTGTTATTTTTTCTTTCCTTTTTCCGGTCAGTTTTATATCCCATAAGGAAAGCTGACGTGCTATATTTTAGTCAAAAGTAATTGGGAAAGCGCTGAGTAATTTTCTTGAGATTATTCGCTGGATTAATTCATGACGTTATTCGTTACAGCAAATATAATTACTCTAATTTCATTACTGCGGTGTCTTGCGGCAAAGAACACTCTTCTTAGGCAATTTCCGCGTCGCAGCCGTTAACGCATGCATGTTGACCGCGCTTGTTTATTGCGGCGGGCCACGCGCACTTCGTGCTCTACAGTAATACACGTCTTCGTGGTGCTCCATTTTCTTCGGACTACTTTATGCATATAGTGCAGTGCGCGTTCAGCTGGAACAGGTTGCGTTGCGTTGTGCGAAATAACTATGCTAATTTCAAGCGTTGCGGTAAAAGAGCTCTCCGCAGTCGGTGAGCTTTTCGTCGGGGTCCTAAATTTGCCACCGCGGATTCTTTTGCCGCGTTTTATCAACCCGGGAGGTTATTTTTCGTTCTTTCTTTCTTTTTGTTTTTGATTAGCTTAAAACGATGAAACTGACGTTTCGGTGTTCATTGTGACGCCTCGACTTCATTCTCGTAGGGTTACGTATGAAAATTACTATATATAGCACGAACCCTGGCCCCAGAATCTACGAGTCATGCAGGTATGTCGTGCCGCAAGCCTGAGAAATACGCGTAGTACGTGGATTTGCCTAAACTTTGTCCTGACTTCGAGCGACTGTATCATATCGTTCACACCTAATTAACTGACAGAGAGAGAAACCCGATAGATGCACGTGTTACACATCTACATTTGAGCCTTTATCTGCGCAAGCAACCTTATACTTTACTATAGACTTTCTTCACAGCACATGATCATGGCGCACTTCCCGTTTGCGACTTAAATAGCTTTGTCTAAATACCATCCTCTGTACGTGCCAGAGGTTGTCACTTTCCGTGCTCACTGAAATCCTAACAGTATATCTCCGGTGCTTACCGGGCGCGTAACCGCAAGCCATTAGTTCCGCTAAACTCCTGCACTGGTATATGCGGAAAGCCAAGATTTCACACCGGACTTCTTTACATTAAGCAACGCAAAGGCTTTGTTTTATTTCATGCGGAACGGGTCGTTTAATAAGATATCATCGTGTTGTATTGTTGTCCATTTAATCGAGCTCAGTTTTACCGGCGAGCTCACCGGGCAACGAACGCAAGCGTAGCATTTCGTTTCGCCCACCCAATCCTTCGGACATTTGGGTTCGTACTCCACCACACACGGTTGCAGTTCAACGCCACCGAGCATAGACCTGAGGAATAAACGCCTCTGCTCCTATACGTTTCAAATACGGTCCGGCGAACATTAGGGCTGCCGCACGTTGCAGGCCGCGCACGTTCGCATCGCACGGCTGCTCCCCGGCGACTAATGCCTTTGTGAGTAATATTGCATCAGGACCAGCCTGCTGGTCTATATAGGCAAACAGGATGTACAGCAGCAGCAGCAGCAGCGGAAAAAGGGGCAAAAGGCCAGAAGCAAACAGGAAACAGACGCGAGCGCTACGGTGTTGTCTCTGGTTGCTCTCGCGCAACTTTTTGCCACACCCGTTTCGTCGGCTGCATGTTTACGTCTTTTGCCACTGCAAGCCCGGCCGCTGTTGTGAAAGCACGCCAGCGACATTCGGTAAATAAACGGGCGTCCGTGCGCTGACCGCAGCCAACTGTGAGTTGGCTACTCTAAGAACCTTCCGGAACGAACCGCAGCCCCAAGAAACGGAAGCTGTTGTCTCCGGAAGCGAGCAAACCAAGCGCAAGCACTACTGCCCTTGAGGCGGAGTCTGCGAAGAACGCAAACTCGTGGCACACACGCCGTTGCGATCTGCTTTGCAGCGGCGCGTGCACCGCTTTCTTCACGAGTGCATTGCGCCATTTTGTTGCTTTGTTGGCGTAGAGCCAACCGGTCACGCGTGTCGCTTGCACGAACGACAAGGTTTACGCTAAAACCGTGCAGCGTTGTGAAAGCTGTCGAACAGGACCCGAGACACCCAATAGGCGTATGCGTTAAAGAGCACATATATAAACAACTTCTGGAAATACAAAGAACGAGCACGTTATTATCTTCCGGCGTTTCCTGTCTTTTCGACACATTTTGTGACGCCAGCAGTCTTCTTCATCTGACTTCACGAGGAAATGAGCTCTCTATTGGTCCATATATACGAGGGATATCAATTGTGTCGCCTACCCTGCTTCGCCATGCAGTCGCACGCTCGTCCTGCCTTGTCTATCATGGGTATCGTGCGCGATCAACTGATTTCACTTCGTTTGGCGCGTTTTCGACTGCGCAAGCGGAGATAACAGCGTATAGCCGGAAAAACGCGAAATCCTGATAGCATGTCTCATCGCTAAGTGCTGACATTGCCCACGTGTTTCATGAAGAAATAAGAGGAGAGGAGGACATAGCACCTGTAGGAATGGGTATTTAAAGCGATAAAAAAAAAAAACACTTTCCCGTCTTTGAGCTCTGAGTGGTTGAGGGGCCCTTTAAGCTTTTCAGGGTTAGTTTAGTTGGATGATCTGCTATCCAGAGTTAGATAAGTACGCGACGCTCCAAAGTGTGCGTCGCAGGAGGTCATATAATGCTACATAGCTCTTGCTTGCCACTGTTCGTCCTCAGATGTACAAAACGAACAGATCCACTTGCAAGGCTAACGCTTACGTATAGCTGTAATCGCGGCGCATACAAACAAAGGCCGCCGGCTTAGGAAGGCTATAACAATCAAATACGGCAGCAGCTGTAAGTATACTAGAGCAATGAGTGCCTGGAAATGATAATGGCAGGACGTAACGCCAAGATAGACCGAAAAAATCGCAGCACTGTCGATTACAGATCAATGGTTAGCGAGCTCATGACCTTCTGGTTAAGGTTAAGAGGAAGAGCCGAAGTTGCGCAATGCATGTAATCAGTCATGAAGATAACAGGCTAGGTTACATAAAGTGATGAGAAGGGTTCTAAAATAGGTACAGCTGTGACGTAGGTTCGGTTGAGGTTAAGAAGGGGTAGTTGGAGGTGTCCCTGCTTTGCATCCGCCGTACGAAGGACTAATGCGGCGGGTGATTGCGAGACGGAAGAGCGACTACGTACGACCGACAATGGCTGTGTTTTGGGCTGGTTTACACAGATAGACGAATACTCGTGCAGGTGCGTCCAGTTGTGTATTAAGACGCTCGCCGCGGTGGTGTAGCGATTAGTGTTCGGCTGCTGACCCGAAGGTCGCGGGTACGATCCCGGCCGCAGCGGTCGCATTTCGATGGAGGCGATACTGCTAAATGCCCGTGTGCTCTGCAATGTCAGTGCACGTTAAAGAACATCAGGATGGTCGAAATTTCCGGAGCCCTCCACTACGGCGTCTCTCAAAATCATATCGTAGTTTTGGGACGTGAAACTCCAGATATTATTATCATGCGTATTAAGGCGACTAGGCTTCAGAGTGCGCAAGACGCATTAAGTGATACCAGGTCTTGATTGTCGGTCTTGCATTCTGACTATGGCTAAGTTACCATAGCCATTATGACTGAAGTTATTCCGCGGAGTTTGTCGCAACACCCGTGATAGCCTAATTTGGTTCTCTTGAGACACTGTGCCCCATTTGACAAACATCGCACACCCGAACATTCATAAAAAATGAATTGGACCCTTCCCTCCCCCCTGCCCCCCCTCCGGGGAAACTTTTCTGGATGTGTTTCTGCCTTGAGGAGACTCGAACCATCGACCTGTGAAAGAAAGTGTCTTGGGAGCTTGGCACCAGAGGTCATCAGCCCCAGAAATACATACGAGACCTTCCGCGACACCTGAAGGCATCTGTCCTCAGTGTTAGTCCGTAGCCACGCCGTACTCCGCATGTGAAGTGTGATTCGTCTGCATTCATGCTTTCTTTCAAACCCCGCCCATTCCCCTCTGCGTGTGCGGGGTAGCAAACCGAACAACGTCTAGTTAACCTCACTGCCTTTTCTTCTTTCTCTCTCTCTTTCAACGCCGCTACACGACATCATCGTCCAACCACGTGCGCCGACGTGACAAGCTCACATTTGTCCTTTTGTCGTAATAACGGACGCGACAGCTTTTCTTCGAACTTACTGATCGAGGAGCTGCGAGAGTTAAAGTCTCTATACTCTGTATCATACATCAGGTGCAACGCTACGGAAGCTTACGAGACTTCTTGCAGTACATGCGCTCGCACCAAGACATAGTTCAATGATTTTGCTACCCGTAATGTTTGTTTTTTTATGTTTCTATTTAGACTGAGTAATAAATTTAGATCCTTTGTGCCTGAGAAGTAAAGAAACCCCATTATTTATATGGTTGTCAATAGGTTGTTCAGGATCGCTTAGCGTCTCTCTGTTTTCGTATTGTGGCCTCCGCGATTAGTTCCGTCAGCGTGCAGCTGGAGCCCATCGCGGAGGCCAGCTTGAGACGCGCGGAGTGATACATTTTGCTGACCGGACTTTTTGCATAGCTTCCACAGCGTTGCACCTGATGTATGAAACGGAGTATATGTAGTCAGACAACACACCGTGGGCAGACGGCGAGTAAACAGCCTCGACGACTTGGTGAAAGCACACGCGCATACAAACTTCGTGTCGTTTGCCTATAGGCTCGGAAGGGTTACGCCATCTGAAAAAAGCTGGCTCACGAGACGCCCGCTGCTCAAGTTCAAAAAAAAAAAAAAAAGAAAAAAAAGAAAAAAAGAAAAAAAAAAGGAGCAAGGAAGAGAGACGGGACAAGGCGGCCTTGTCGTGTGGGTTTTCTTTGTCTTTAGTCGCCGTCTACCACGCTGCCTTTAAAGATGAACCTTAACCAACTCTCTGCAGTCTGAGACTCAAAGAGAGTACAATGAGTCGTCGGGGACAAGACAGAGCGACAGAGCCTCCTCTTCTGATCGTCGCCGGCGAACGGATTTCCTCGCGTGTGTCTCCGACTGTTTCCTCGAGAGATGCATCACGTAGAGTAGAGCCCTCCGGCTTGCCGAACTGAGCGCTCACTTTCCGGGTTTCCCCGTCGACCCCGACGGGGGCCCCCCTTTCACGGATTCTCCCCGCTCACGAAGCCGTCCCTCTAAAGCCACCCTTCCCTCCTCTCTTTAATCTTGTTTTCTCGCGCCGGCGAAAGTTGCTCTACACTCGATTTCCGCCGCTTTGTGTCGTAAACAAGCGCTTTCCTGCGGCGCGCAGTGATGCCTCGTTCATTTACAGAGGTGCCACTGCAACAGCTCCAACGCGCCGGCTCCCGGCAGCTCTATTTTTTTTTTCTTGGCCATCCTTTCCCTCTCGACACTTCTTACAAGCGGTGGATCTTGCCGCGTCCTGATGATGGAAACATACTCGTGACCGTGATCTTGCCCAACGTGGCATTGTAGCAACTCTCCGGCTAGACATTTGCAAAACGAACTCGTTTCACGAACAAGCTGCCTTCTTTCTTTCTTTCTTTCTTTCTTTCTTTCTTTCTTTCTTTCTTTCTTTCTTTCTTTCTTTCTTTCTTTCTTCGTTCCTGTCTTTATTTATTTATTTCTTTTACAGCGACACTGTCTTATTCTATCCTGGGCCGTCGTCGTCGTCATCGTAGCAGTAGTAATAGTATGTGTACTAGTAGCATTAGTGGTAGTTGTAGTAGTAGTAGTAGTGGTAGTAGTAGTAGTAGTAGTAGTAGTAGTAGTAGTAGCAGCAGTAGCAGAAGTTGTAGTGGTAGTAGTAGTAGTTAGTAGTAGTTGTAGATCAGTAGTAGTAGTAGAAGTCACGCAGGTCACCTGACGAGAAGGGGCAGTGAACAAATAAAACGAAGTGATGATGATGACGATGATGATGGTGCTCGATCACGTACAGTCGGGCGCCTACAGCTTCGCTGTCCGACGGTTTTCACGACGTGAAACTGGCTGTAATTTTCTTTTTGTTTCATTTATTTATTTATTTATTTATTTATTTATTTATTTATTTATTTATTTATTTCACTGCTGGGCGTGTTATGATGCCCGTAGCAACATCTTTCTCTAGGCCATGGAGGATGCGCAGCAGCGTAGATAAGTTCATATTTACACATATTTATGAACTCTGTGACGTGGTGGCGACGACAGGCGTTGCGTTTCTACAAAAGAAACTGAGGCTTGTGTCGGCTGCAACAAAAACCCGGAATCTACTCTTCACATCATTATGGTATGCCACGATATTCACTCAAGCAAGACCCATGGAAAGCGTGCATTTCTCGTAGGCTCTGGGTTTCTAGATGAATAAATCTATTCACCGGTAAGTATAGTTGATATAAACCAATGTGCATTAGGGATGTTGATTAAGTAAAAAAAGAAAGATAGTATGCCGAAGTGCAATTAATTAAGCAATACCTTGTTCTGAAAGAACAAAAGAAAAAACAAGGCATGTCATAGTAGTAGTTGGCCACCGCCTGGTTTCAAACTTCATAGGCGATGCCAATAAAGATAATCAACAACGTCTCTCGAAGTGATTGTTGGCTTCTAGCAATATCGATGTATAAGTGGCGAACGCCTGGATTTTCAAGAAAGGAAACCGCAAGCCAGCCAGACGAAGATCATTGTTGTGACACACAAACACTCCCCGGAGTAGAGTAAGACTTGTTGCTGGACGAGTTGCTTGACATCAAAGGCAACCAAACCGCATATATCAGCAACGAAACAAGGAAGTAAGAGGAATCGGAAAGTTCGAGAGCTAAACGTGAAATGTTTATTCGAAAGGTGAAGTCAGGAGAATACAACAAACATGTATGCTTCTCTTACTTCTTTTTCGATTCTTTGTTTCCTAGTTAGCGCTAGCATGTACCCCTTTCACTCCCCTGAGAGTGCAACTGTATTCAGAGCGCAGCAAGCTATACTCCAGATGACAGTTTGATGCGTGTACGTAGCTCCTAACACACATACACAAGTTAAAGAACTTTTAGACCAACTTTCATCAGAGCAATCTTAGTACCATATAGCGACATAGCTGCCAGCGTGTGTGAGGGGCAACTCCACTCTGGTCCAGCGATTTTTGTGCGGCGCTGTTTCCTCGGACTCTCAGTTTCTGAACGCACAGAGTTATATGTATCGCATGTTATGCTGTCACGGTACTGTTGTATGTATACGTATATAAGCTGCATGTAGGACACCGCGTCAATTCATCACTCGCGCGCACCCGGCTGTGATGGTGGCTGCCTCTCACTTTCCGGACAATTTGAGCTCGAAAAACAAAGGCGTGGACGAGCGTACCAGAGCGTAAATGTCGCTGGCTGGACATTCGGGCAAGCTTCGCGACGCATGCGCCGCCGTGTGGACGGTATAGTGTACGGATCTCAGAGCGCGTGTCTCTAGCTGTCCCTGACCCACCTGTGCACGGAACACATGATGCGGCGGACGTTGACTCCTTTTGTCCGAGCCAAGGTCGGCAGCCACCGAAACGAGGGTGACACGAAAGGGACGAATGCGTGTATACACTGTCGTTGCGACAGTGCGCACGACACGCGCGTTTAGATGCACGCATGGATACGCGCCGCGCACAAAACGCTACGTCATCGGCCCTATGTTTATGTCCACTGCATGCAGTGCGAAGGCCTCTCCACATCGATCGCCAAAAACTAACAGAGTTCCTTACGCACTCACCTAAGACGACTGGAAAATGCCATCTTGTATTTCATCTCAGTCAAATTATTGATCCTGCCCTAAAGCAGGATGAATAGCTTTCTGCACCCTTGTGTTGCACTGACTCCGGGATCGGAGGCACCTCACCTATAGTTTAGCACTGCCTTCGTGATCGGCGCAGCTTTGACCAAGCTACGATGTCATGCGATGACGTAACCATGTGACGTGACGTCACGATGACGTCATGATGACGTCACAAATTTTCGCTATCTGCTACTTCATGATGGCGTCATGTGGTGACGTCATCACATGATGATGCTTTTTGCATCACTCATGTCGACGTCGCCGACACGAGACAGTGATCCAATTTTCGCGTCTGATGAGTCATTTAAGGCTTTCGCCTTAATAAACCCTGCATACGTGTATAGATAAGCCCAAGTTACACCAGCACAGCGTCCGCTGTGGTACAGTTGTTACGGTGCTTGGCTGCTGACCCGAAGGTCGCGGGTTCGATCCCGGCTGTGGCGGTCGCACTTTCGATGACAACGAGATGCAAGGCCTTTCGTGTACTTGACTTAGGTGCAAGTTAAAGAACACCACGTGGTCGAAATTTCCGGAGCCCTCCGCTACGGCGTCCCTCATAAATCGTATCGCGGTCTTGGCACGTGCGAACCCAGCTATTATGATACTAGCAAGTTATGCCAGCAAAATTTTCTCATTTAATCAAGCAGTATGGTTTTCTGCCATTCTCAACTGCACTACCCTTATTCCCATGGTACCCATTATGAAACATGTATTCCTACCAAAAAAAAATGTCAGCTAACGTTGCCACTAGAAAGGTGGCCTTTTTCATATCATATATATTCTTGTGTCCTCGTTTCTTGCGCTGCTAGTTCAAAGATGCATAACCAATTCCAACTTGCCCAAATGTCAATTCTTCTGTCATATATATCGGTCGTTTCTGAAGGGGATTTGTCGTCAGGTTTCGAGAGTCGACACTGATGTGGACGCCGTTTCTGAAATATTGAGTCTTTATTACACGGTTATGTTTCAACACACGGTGACCGCATTGGGTATCGTATTTTCGCAATATCCCGTATTTACGACGGGAACAACCAGCGCTGGACACCGGGACGGTGAAAGAATGACAGACGTCTGTCATTCTTTCACCGTCCCGTGTCCAGCGCTGTTCGTTCCCGTCTTAATCATGTACCAACCAGCCCAGTTAAGCGCTCTTTTCCCGTATTTACACATGCTGGCGAAACCGAGACGTCCGCGGCCGCGTGTTTGGACCCCCTGCATTTTAAGAAACATTTGAACGCGCAGTAGTCCATTGCTTCACGGCGCTCGTGTCCGTACAGGAGCACTGCAGCGCTTTTCCGTTTAGGCGATTGCAAGAAAACTCCGCGTTTGGCTCGAGAGCTGGGCAGTATCAAGTGGCGAAGTCCTTTCACTTCCCACTTTAAGTTCACGCTTTTACCAGCCTGCGCTTCGAACCGAAACTCGCCGAAGTGCAAGTGGGAAGGTGTAGTAGCAGCAGCAACAAATTCGACACAGATGGGAAGTTGAGGAAAAACAGGCGGCGGTGGACCGTGCGAAAACACTTCGCCGGAAGGTTTTGCTTGCGGAAGCAACGGAAGCAGTTGACGTAACACTTTCTTATTCGACACCTATACATGCGTGCGAGCCTTCCGCAAGTGCCGCGTCTTCAAAAGTCGCGAATGAAAACACTTTTTTTTTCTTGACGTGCTGCCAGCGAGAGCGACGACATGCTCTGTTTGTTGACAGACGCCGCCGGCGGCCGTTGACTTGTTGCCCCACCGCGGCGAAGGCAATTTACGACGAGTCTGTAGCTTTGCCCCGTAGGAGGTTGACCTTAACGCTTCGTGTTTTTTTTCTTCGGCCAAATAATTGCTCTGTGGGGAGGCTTCTGTTTTTCTGGGGCTAATTGGTTCAAGCTGTGAGCTTAATTTGCTTACTCTGTCGCTGTATATATACAGAATGTCCTACTCAACCAACTACATGTGGCGGTAGGCTCGTAGAGGCCGTAAGTGTGCACGTTATGAAAGCCTTAGATGCCCTATAAAACGCGAAAATTTAACGACGGCGTCAACGCGAGTGATGCGAAAGACCATCGTCACGTGATGACGTTACCACATGACGTCACTATTACGCCGCAGATAAAATTTGTGACATCATCGTGACGTCAGGTGATGACGTCATCGTATGACATCGTCGCTTGGCCGGAGGTGGACCGATCACGGAGGCAATGCAAAACCAGGTTAGCTACAGAAAAAATTTCGCAAAGGGGGGGGGGGGGGGAGGGCGGGGGGGCGTGGCAGGATGAATACATCGACTGAGAAGAAAATTTAACATGTATTTCGCCTTCGAGTCGTCTTAGACATAGGTGTGTGCACGGGGAGGGGGGGGCGCAAGGTTGCCCCATACACTGACTTAATAGGGAGGGAGGCGCTGCGACGAACATTCGCCCCCCCCCTCCCCTGAAGGGGATCCCTGCGCACGCCTATGGTCTTAAACTAATGTCTAAGGGACCTTGTGAGTTTTTGAAAATCTTGTTGACCAGCAAGAAAGGTCGCGTGGATCTTGTGCGTACGTGTTTTGTTTCTTTTTTTTTTTGCCTCCATGGCGTAAAGACCTGAGTGCATCGTGGTGTAATTAAGCAACGCTGTGATAACGTAAAAATACAACAAAAAATCTAAGGTAGACAAACGACATCTGCAGAGTATCCTAGCATAGCAATAAATATGTGTATCTTATAAAAAAAAAAAAAAAAAAAAAGGAGCATGCAATGATTAGTCTGAGCTACGACTTTGACCTTCGTGTTTATGTATATAACGCTGCGCGTGCTCCTCGGGGTCGTATATAGAGCCGCCACATCTGCGTTTTCAAAAACGGCCGCGTAACCAGAAGCAGCCGTAAACAGCCTGTCACGCAAAACACAGCAGGGGGGCCCGGAAAATCGGAAGTGAACGCCCGCCTTCCTTTTTTTTTTTTTCTAACAAATCTTTCAGTGAGTTTCCGAAGTAGCTCACTGTTTTTCTTTTCCTCTCTTTTTTTTTATTCTTTATACAGCTTCAAGAAAAACATCCACGTTAGCTACATCGCATAACCGTCCGCCATCTCTTCTTTTTGCAACCGGCTCATCCCGTGCCTGCCTTACCGGACGCGTTCGAGACTTTCCTGTGGGGTAAGCCGTATGTATCTTACACCGTGGGTAAGCCAAATCCCGTTGCATAAACACAGTTGCGGGTAACGTTCGCTGGGAAGGAAGACGTGGAAATTTCTCAGAAAGCCTCGCAAGCTCACGTCGTGGCAAAAAAAAAAAAAAAGGAAAGAAAAACTGAAAAATTCTCTGAAGCTGTTTCACGCGGTTAGTATGAAGAAGGGGAATTTTTCTCGAGGGACTCGTTTATAGACACAACCAAGTGAAACAGACAGACAAATTAAGCCAAGGAAAACATAGGGGGACAGCAGGCCCGTAGCCAGGAATTTTTTCGGGGGGGGGGGGGGGCACTTGTTGAAGGCCCTTGAAAAACACCCTATTTTTATTATTTGTCCTCATTGGTAAAACCACCCCCCCTCCATCCAAATTTCTGAGGGGGGGGGCAAGGGTTTTATTTGTTTTTCTTTGATGTAGTGTAATGATTGTCTCCTAAATTGAAAGGATAATAATAATAATAATAATAATAATAATAATAATAATAATAATAATAGTAATAATAATAATAATAATTACAACAACAACAATGTGGGGCTTTTACGTCCCAAAACCACGATATGATTATGAGGGACGCCGCAGTGGAGGGCTTTGGATATTTCGACCATCTGGTGTTCTTTAACGTGCACTGACATCGCACAGTGCACGGGCCTGTACCATTTAGCCTCCATCGAAATGCGACCGCCGCGGCCGGGATCGAACCAGCATAAATTGAAAGGAATTAAAAGGGACGAAAAAGAGCACCCTTTCCGTCGGCGAGATCCGAACCCACGACCCTTCGAATTACGCGTCCGGTGCTCTACCGACTGAGCGACGAAGGAGGGCGCTCCCTCGTCCACTTTTCTTTTGTTGGGTATTTGCGTACGTTTAATTCCTGCGAGTGTTGCCAGCCCCACTCGCTTAGCAAGGCGGTGAGTGTTCATCGAAGGGGCAGCAAGCCAAGTCAGCTCCATGTCTCTGCTCAGTCGAACCTGTGCCGTCGTTGTTTTAATGAGCACGGTTAAGGCCATGCAGGTTTTTTACTATACAATGGCGGCCGAGCATTCCAATGTTGCATTTGAAGTGTTTTCTTCCCACCGGGAAGAAAACACTTCTAGAAATGCAACCGGCTCATTCAATGCATTCTTGAAATGCAACCGGCTCATTCTATAAATGCAACCGGCTCATGCAACTGGCTCATCACCACCGGGAAGCCAGGGGACCAAGAGGCAGGCCGTCGTGCTCGGCTGCTGACCCGAAGGTCGCGGGATTCGATCCCAGTCACAGCGGTCGCATTTCGGTGGAGCCGAAAGCTGGAGGTCCCGTGTACTGTGCGATGTCAGTGCACGTTAAAGAACACCAGATGGTCTAAATCTCCGGAGCCCTCCGCTACGGCGTCCCTCATAATTATATCGTGGCTTTTGGGACGTAAAGCCCCGTGAGGCTCTTGTGGTAAGGGTACCATAGCTTTGTTTTTCTTTGTGTGTGTTTGTGTTCACTTAGAAGTTTTTCTTTCCGAACTCGACCGATCACGTGGGGCTGTGGTAAGACCCCCCCCCCCCCTCCCCCGCCAATGGAGAACTGCGCACGCCTATATATCTATACGTATAGGTCTCTCACAGAAGCAGTGTTGTTGCTTGGTGACATCGAATATCCCGAATGAATTCCAGTTATTGAAAACGGTGTCTTCATTGGCCGCTCCCGTCCACTTTCTGTAAATGGGGCATGATTTCCGATAGTCATAATTTCTGAACGAATTCAACTACCGCATTTACTCGCTATTACAAGTACAGGCTGTCTGTTAGGCTATAGTGTTGGCTAAATATGACAAGTATTAGTTAATGGCGGCTCAACTACGGCTGTATATAGTGTTGCTAATTGTGGATAAATTATGACTGACGTATTTGATGAACGACGACTAACTATAGCTAATGTCGGCTAATGAATGAGCTGTTTACCAATTCATTTTTTTTCTTCACACTGCGCATACCGTAGTGTCCGTTAAGGCGTCAACCGGAACAAAGCGTGCTCGAAACACAAAAGAAAAGTCGCAATGACCGCGCAGTGGCTCGAAAACTTTCACCCCTGAAGCCGAAGCTGCGCTGTTCGCAGACGCGCGAGCCTCGATGTATGGTCACTGCGTTTGTGTGCGCCTATAGCCATTGGAACAATGGAACCACACGGGGTCACTGGAACCGTAAATCACCTGCAGTGACACCCACATACACACGTACGCAGCAGTGTCCACTCTACGAGCACTGCAGCCTGCGCACTGTCCACACTGACCGATGCACACAAAAGGAGCCGTGCCGCCATTCGTATGTTGTCGCCGTCCAATCACTGCGCCGTACAATAGCCGCCACCGCACCGTTTCCTGTTGCTATAGAAACACGCAGCGTATGTATAGTGCACACTGACAGATTTGCAGGGGCACTTACCGCACAGCGTGTGACTGACACTGCAGAAAGCTGCATTGTAGATACTGCAGGCTGAAACTGTAATAATGCGCAGCATTGTAGATGGCTTTCACTGACGTCACTGAAACCGCCACGTTGGAACACCAAGATGGTAGGACGCGAAGTTTATGACGTCACGGTAGTGTTATCAGCACATGGCATGTTGGTTATTTCGTTATTCATGCACACAGACCAAGAAACGTTCCAGCGGCGTCGCTTCATCGCCACGTGATTATGCCGCCTTGACGTAACCTGGCACGAGCCTGCGTTCATGATGCCACACGGAAATTAACAATACTGTTGCGGGCGCTTAACATTAACGCAAAATACTTGGTGGTGATGTTTTAGGACATTTATCAACAAATGTTGTTGGTGTGTTGTACTCCAAAAAAATAAAAGGGGGGGGGGGGGGGACCAAGAAGCAATAGCTAATCAAATAAGCCAGTCTATTGCAATGACAGCCGCCATTGTCTTGCTCGTCCAGTGTTTTACACCCACAGATCTACACTTGCACCCGAGTCGTCACTTTCACCAATCACAGAATTATACGAGGATACTTCGCGCAGTCGAGGAAAACAGGGTTCCTTATGCATTAGACGACTCGAAGGCTAAAACCACCTCTCTTTTTTTTTCTTGGCCGATGTATTCATAATGTATGTCACTTCATGATGACATCATCATCATAGTCATCATCATACTTATCATGTGACCTAATGATGATGTCGCAACGACGTAACAAATTTTGTCGATCTGTGACGCCATCAAGCCGTAATCTCTGACCACGTGACTTCTTGCGTCGTTCGTGCTGAAGCCGCCGGCGAACTTTTCGCATTTGACGAAGTCATCTAAGGCTTTCGCCTTAATAACCTTCGCCTAAGAACGGCCTTCAAGCCTTATACCACCGTTACAAAACTTTGGCGCAACTAGCGTGGCTCAAGCGCGGCTTCACTTACTAAGAACGTCAATGCTTTTTAATCGCAAGAATGCCGTTCTTTTTAGGGGCGAAGCTCCTTAGGGTGTGGGTCTGTCCCTCCTCTGTAGTAGTAGTAGTAGCAGTAGTAGTAGTAGTAGTAGTAGTAGTAGTAGTAGTAGTAGGTAGCCACGTATAGTAGGATGTATCCCACTCCACGTGATAAAGATGACGATGACGCAGTATAGTGGAATGTACCCACTACACGTGATAACGATCAAGTATAAGCGCGTTCCAGATTAGTGGATTGCACCCACTACACGTGATAACGATGACGATGACGCTGATGACCATGAAGTATAAGCGCGTTCCAGACCACACATTCTCTTTCTGCCATGGACGAAAACGACCGAGCTTCGCCCACTCATCATCATTCACTTCGTGGATATGGCGTGATTTTTAGCCCTACTAGCAACGTCTTCTTCGTCCCAGCACTGCATTGATCTAACGGGACACTTCGCAGTTACCGAGGATGCTCCGGTTAAAACGCACTCTCGGACAGCGGGCGAGGATGCGCGAAGAGAGGGCTATGGCTCGCGTTGTACGCCGCTCCTTTTATGATGGATATAAACCTCCCCGCGGTCCACTGCTCGCCGCCCTATTCACCGCTGCCGAATCTATCGTCGCGCGCATAATATACCACTCAATGGCCCCAGTCGCGTCCCCACACGCCGCGACTAAATAGCCGTGCGAGGGTCACAACGTAAGCGCGCGCGCGAGGTGCTGAATCCAACGCTGCAGCGCACAATGCGTAACACGCGCGGTTCACTTCCGGAGTCGAGGAGCGACGTACGCTGTGTTCCGTTAGAGAGAGAGGGAGAAAGAGAGAGAGGGGGAGGTCGCGTCGCCGTATTGAAGAGTGTATTCGCATAGACACACATACACAGAGGGTCTCGCCTTCATTCCCTCTAGGTGTGTACTGCATGGACGAGGCGTTTGAATGAGCGCTCGCGATATAATGCGACGAGTGGCTGCAGCGGCCAAGTTGGCAAGAGTGAATCAATATAAAAAAGAGCTGCAGTCGCAGCTGAATGGCTGTGGAGGCTTCATAGCGAACGACGCGCTATAGAAGCGGGTATGCACACACTATATAGGCCCTGCGTTGTGAGAGTGAATCGAAATAAAACATGAAGTGTTCACCGCAGAATGGCTTATACAGCGAATGACGCGCGATGGACGAGGTGTGCGCAGACAGGCGCATGCGCGCATGCACCGCCGAGGCGCACGCGAGGTCAACGTTGTATGCTGGAAAAAAAATATAATAAAGGACAAGAGCGCGGAGGCAGCGCCATCGTGGTGAACGGTGGGACATCGGTAGAAAAATTTTAAAATTTATTGAAAAAGTAAGAGTGTTAGAGACGAGGAGAAAGGATATCAACGGCATGACGGAGGAGATGAAGAACGAATGTAGGAGGGGAAAAAAAAAACGCGTAGGCGCGGTGACCTCAGGTCACGCACGTTTCGAGCTTCCGTTCTGTGTATTATGTGTACAGACCAGCGCGACGACGTACCAGTCGTGAGCAGTATAAGAGGGAACACTAAATTTGTTTTGATCAGCGACTACTTGTACTGTGCCGTTATGAATGCGACGTATTAAACTACAAGAGATACCCTTCTGCTCGAGCGTTAAGTGTACGAAACAGTTTTGCGCTTGCCAACTGTGGTTAGCCTCTATGACATTTAAACTACAATTTCAGTGTTTCCTCTCATACTGCTCACAGCTGTACACCGAGAGCTCCATCGCGCATACAAGTAAAGTCGAAGTGCTCGGTGACAGAACGGCGCGGCTTAGTGATTGACAACAGGAAACGTTGGATGTCACGGCATTCGATCGATTTCGTGACGCGCGAAGGCGGAGCTGTCCTGTATAGCGTACGGCAATGCCTCATCAGTACGGAGTATGATCGATTCCTTTTGACTACGCCGTCTCCCGTTAAATGGACGTTATAAAGGGAGTGTTAGTTCAGCCGCATCAGTCTTCGTTATACTTTTATAGAAAGCAAATCTAAAGAGCTTGCTTCGCGGATTAGCGCTGCAGACGGGTGGGATGGCAATTGTCCCTTTCAGATAAATATTACCATCATTCCGTGAAATGCAAACACATTATACATTTAAACACATACACCAGGGGTCTCAATTGAACACGCGGGCCGCATGCGGCCAGCCGACCCATCGCTAGCGGTTCGGTCCGCACATGACTGGCTTCGTCCTATCTCTAATTTTCTTTTTTATTTTCTTAACAAGTATGTTCATGAGCTACACTGGCGTGACAGGTCTCTTTTTGCAAGGCACGTACCCCATGAGGTCGCGATCTGCTCAAACATAACCGTGAAACAAAAATTGTATTTCAGCATCGGCGTCCGGACTTCAGTCATTGTGGCCGTCAGTATCGAAATGTCTCTCGAACCATTACGTCAAGTCGCCTTTACAAATGACCAATATATGAAATATGGGAAAGGCCTTCTTTGGAATGGCAACGTAAGCTGACGTAATGTTCGAACTCTTCCCCCCCTCCTCCAGTGTTCACCATCCCGGCCCTTGCGGGAGACTAAATTTTTGCTTCTAACTACAAAGGACTACAATAAATACAAAGGACTGCAATAAATTGGGAGGGACCTGCCACTGCCACCAAACAGGTGGCATCCCCCCCCCCCCCACCCCCCACCCCCCCCCCACACACACACACACACACACATGCAGTCGTAAGGTAAGCGAATAAGTTATTTAACAATGCTAATTGCATTAATGAATCGCTTTTGAGGACATCGTTTAAACTTGTAAGTATACCACACTTGCCGAGGCCAATGTTGACGCTAGGAGGGCTAGCTTCTTTTTGTTTGTTTGTTCGTTCGTTTGTTTGTTCATTTGCTTATTTCTGAGGCAGCACTTTCAGCCGTTGAAATATGACGGGAGGTGGAGGAAGAAGAGGAAACGACGGAACTCGTTTAGCAGACCTTCGGCAATAAAATCCTCCGCACCCTCAGCTACCAAATATGAAGCTTGTTGCCGCAGATCGCGAGGTTTTCGATCCAAGGCCGACGGGCCGTGGGTTTGCTCCGTATACACACGCCACGTGGCCGTGGAACGGGCCAATACACCGCGATGCGGAAGTCGGCACACGTGTTTCAGGGCTAATAATAATGGGTGCCAGTAAAACGCACCGCTGCCACCACCACCGCCGCCGCAGACACCGTCTCTGAAGAGCTGCCAAGAACGCCGGCTGTTCGCGCCTCCCATGAACGAGAATTCGAGCTCGCCGCTGGCGCGCCTCTAAAAAGGATGCCGCCGCAATGCACGCCCTCTCTCTCTCTCTCTCTCTCTCTCTCTCTCGGAGATTCCAGGCGCATTTATATACTCGGCTGTTACGATGAACAAGGCACCCGCTGAGCCGAGGAGCATGCCGCCATCAACAAGTGCTCTCTTCTGTATTACAAACTCGGCGCCCACTTTTCAAGAACGCGGCCAGAAGCATTTCGAGTCTTATCGGTCCGCTATGGATGGTGTTGACGGGTTAGGAGGACCTGAGCCACAAGGACGTTCGATTCAGAAATAACTGCCGCTGAGTCATCAGTAGCGGAAGCAGTGTAATAAAACGAGGCACGCGTCTTCACCCGCGGCCGTCAAGTCAACACTTGCTATCTTTAAACTTCTATACGAGCGGAAAACGATCGGGATCGCGAGGCTGCAGAAAGAGTGCGTGAACTTTCTTGCTTCTTTACAACATTGAGTCGTTTTTGCCGTCGTCTTTCTGTTTTAGCCTACTTCTTTGGCGACGCGTGGTCCTTGAATGGCCACACGCTTCGCAGTCGCAAAATAACAGCGTTTGCAGCGGTAATATGATTTGGTTTTCTGTTTTTGTTACCAGCATGACAACCTAGTTCGATCGAGTCACTGTGACAAGCAGAGTGGACACGTGCCAGCACAGAGGCATGCTGGGACAACGGGAAACGCAGCAGAGCTCGGTGCTGCATACTGGTGGACGCAGATACGTTGTCACCCTGCATTTATTTAAAAGGTGAAGTACACTTGCAGCTACCGTCATCCGCATAGGACTTGTTTGCTTGCGCAAGTTAAACGTGTCAATGGCAGGTCGAGACCAGTGTGCAGAAAGAATGCCGTTTTTTTTTCTTTTTTTCTTTTTTTTTTTTTTTTTTTTTTTTTTTTTTTTTTTTTTTGCATGCGGACAGCGTTGCATCAGGTGGGTCTTCCCCTGAACCCCACCCTTCAGGGTAAACCCGTATGAGCTCTTAAGTCAAATGGCTGCCCTCAGCAGCTACAATGTACTACGTGCGCACGTCCCTATGTAATGCTAGTAAACAACTTGTTACGCAGGTTACCCCACCGGTCCTCTTTTCGAGCAAGTGATCACCTCCCCTTTCGCGCTCTCAAGATGGTATTCGTCAATAAGGTCTTCGCAAATTCTGCCTACACATCATACTCTCTAGCAAAATGGCGACAACCCGACATCGCGACATTGACGTGACTGTAAGTGACGACAGTGACAATAAGTGCTGAAGACTGTGCTGCCGCGCAGACCGTTCACCACTTATTGCGGCAATGTTCTACATTCGATAAAGGGCGAGTGGCCATGCAGGCCTTTGCAATGCACGAATTAATCGTGAAGCGCTGCTTACGGATCCGGACACGCAACTATTATTTGCACAATACGGAAGTCAGAGCGACCTGATCATGGTGGTTTAGGGGGCACTGACAAGCCACAGCATCGGCCATGTGCACACACCACCTCAGTACAAGTGGCTGCTACTTAAATAAGTGGAAACTCTAAGACACCTGCGAACGATTATTGTCGTGTGACAAAATCCCGCCTATCCCCCACAGAGGACCTGCGCCTCCCTATTTCTCAATAAAGGACTTCCCATACATCCATCTATTTCACGTACCTAAGGATGTGTGTCAGACTTCAAGTATGGGGCTTACGATCTGCTTACAGACGGACACAACACGGTCCGTTGCCAAACGTAACGCGAAAGGTTTCACCGTTGTTAACTCGGGCAATCGTACTAACCAGAACACGTCGTACAGCCGCCACCATACCTAACTCGAACATTCCTCTGGAGCTGTTTTGCTTTTTCGACTTCAGGTGTCGGTGGATTCACTTGGCTGCGTCTTTTCTACCGAAGCATATACGTTGTTTCAAAATATTTCAACCAAGCCTCGCAATAGATGCGAGGCCTGCCTTTGGTCCCCGGCATTCGGGGGGTGAAGGTGCACGGAAGTAAACATCTCTTGTAATGCAACACCATGAGTCTTCAGTCCGCCGGGGTGGTATAGCGGTTAGGGTGCTCGGCTGCTGACCCGAAGGTCGCGGGTTCGATCCCGGCCGCGGCGGTCGCATTTCGATGGAGGCGAAATGGTAGAGGCCCGTGTACTGTGCGATGTCAGTGCACGTTAAAGAACACCAGATGGTCGAAATTTCCGGAGCCCTCCACTACGGCGTCTCTCATAATCATATGGTGGTTTTGGGACGTTAAACCCCAGATATTATTATTATTATGAGTCTTCAGTCGCGGTTATCATCAAAAACTTACCGTCAAATCGGTTATCGTCGAAAACGGTTATCGTCACATTGTGAACAAAGTCGCGAGGGGCGGAAATTGCGGCTTTTAAACTGCTCTTACGCTTAGTAAGTACATGATTTAAGTATTCATCCAAAAAAATGAAACTGCATTGACGTAATAGACATTTGTTTAATTGTTTTCTTGATAATTTCGATCATTCGGAACTCGGTTCATTCGGCAATTATTTTGCCGGTCCCGTGAAATCCGAATGAACTATCTATTACTCTATATAATTGTTGCAGGGTTGGTTGTTTGGTTTAATACTTATGATGGCATACTGACGCGAGGCTATGCAATTTCCTCTCTGGTTGTTTTCGCTATGCTGCACTCGCACCTTTCTACCATTCTATGTTTGCTCCCTCTACATTATGTCTTTCCTACAATTAAGCCGCCAGACATTCGTTTTCGTCGTTCTATGTTAAGCCTGACATGCGACTCATTAATTGCGTATACAGTCATGTCTGTCAAAGGCGCGATCACGTACACACTGGCACGAAATCTCCTGTAAGCAACTTCCCACGTTGAACAATGAAGTGTCGGCTGGCACAGTGAGAGGTCTATAGCTTACCGAGAGAGAAATATATATCTTCACGCAGTAAATCTGAGAGGCGGGGGGGAATCGTCGAAACATGGCGGTGAAGAACAGTCGCCAGGTGTTGAGCGATGTTGTGCAGCGGCGGAGGTGTTCACCTGAACGACTGCCAAGAGAACTCTCGTGCAATCGTCGTCGACTTCACAGGCTGAGAGCTGTTGGTGGGTTTCTTTTCTTGGAGCACCCCCCCGCCCCACCGCTTCTCTGTTTTCGAGGAGATAGATCTCCCACAGAACAGCGGTTCTCCACGCTGGGAGATGCGAGATAGAAGGGCTCCCAAGGATGCGACACTGCCTGGCAGGGCGGGAGTTCTCGACGCTGACACGAACCGACGAACGAATCGAAGTGCAGTATACGAAAGCTTGGACGTTGCCGACGAGGTTTGATTGCGTTGGTCGCGCATTAAAAATGACTGCGCAACATGGTCGTCGCTAACATTGGGTCATCGACAGCGCATAGAAGAGTTGACAAGAAGCGATATAGGGGCCACACAACACGAATCGCAAGCTGACAATTGCTAATCGTTAGTTTGCGCTTCGTCCTGTTGTGTGTTCGCGTCAATCTCTATTCGCTGTTGTCCAAGACATGAGCTGACCATTCGGCTATTTCTTGGCACTTCTTTATTCTTCCTTTTCAAATTCTTCATGCAATGTACTGTTTTGTTATAAGTGAGCTGCTGCGGAGAGGTGGCGTCGTTCGTCTCCGCTGCGCATGACACCTTCCGCTATATGTTACAGCAGGGAACATAATGTTTTTGTGTATATTCATACCATATGCTCTCTATAAGACCAGCCTTGTGTATGAATTGAAGCAATGTTTCTTAGGGGCGCGAAGCTCCTAGCCTTGTCTTCCGTTGTGGTCACGGTATAGAACCGTTGCTACAGTCGAAACATATGAGAGACAGACAGAAAAAAAAAAAGGTTTTACAATAGACTTCAACGTACACATAGGCTAATTATAAGGTAAGAGATCGCTGTTCCCGGCAAAAATAACCTATCGAGAAGAGTATTGATGAGTTGATTTCTACTAAAATGTGCCTAGATGTTGAGGCTTCTCAAGGAAACCTGTAGCACGAAGGCACACGTCGAGCACTATATGTCCCAACAAATTACCCATATTAAAATGGTATCTTGCCACCGGTAAGATGGCGGGTTCTTGGATTTATTTCGAGGCATATCCTCCACTCGAGCAATTTGCTAAATCCTCCTTGAATTGCCTAAGGCGACTAGAAGGCGAAATAAATTTACACTTCTATATACACTTTATGTCACTCAATTTACATTATATGGGGCAACGCTCGGGTAAAGTACGGTTACTCATCGATACGATACCCAGAGCTTCGCCCACTCGTCATGATTCACTTCGTGGAGATGCGTGGAATTTTTTTGTGGAATCTGTTACCGTGTACCCCGACGTCATACACCGTGGTCGTGCCACTGTAGCCGATGCCGGCTTTTGGATTTCAGCGAGGCATGTTTCCTAACTCCCAGGGGCAAGCGAGCAGTCGGTTGAGCATCGTGGGATAACTCACAACGCAACGCCGTTAAATTACGGCAAATTATAGGAGAGATGGACACAAGCGCTTATCGGTTGTGCCCTTCTCGTGGGTTCAGGAATAGGACAATAAAACGTGAATAGCCATAGATTCAAGATTCTTTCAGACAGTTGACTTTCCCGTTCAAACACACGTTTGTGTCGCTCGTTTTAGGTCGGAAACTTGAAGGTCGTGGTAAATTTCGCCGGGGATTCTGACGTCGCTACTCAGCCACACGTAATGTTTTAGCCAATACCGACGAACTTTTAAATCTTATTACGCGCACAATTTACAATAGCCGAGAAGTATTATTACGAATTGGGCGGAAAACATCTAGCGCGACAGGCTAAGGGCAGGCGGGTCGCGGTTCTGTTGGCGAAGCTTACATTTGTACTCATATGTTGTAATCACCAGCCTGTAACAGACTACAGACCTGTTCCATGTTCGTAAACAGCGGTAGGCGCCGTTGACATAATGAGGCGCTTGTAGCGACGTCACGGCGCGCGGGCTCCGCCTAGCCCAAAGCTCGCCACCGCCCTCTATGATCACGTGGCAAGTGGCACAGCAGCTGCAAAGCTGCCTCTGAGCACAGCGCGTCGGGGAGGAGTCGGGTAGAGCATACGATGCGCGGGGGGTATGTTTATCAATTCGGACTTTATACGGGAGGCTCTGTGCTTGGAGGCAGCTTTGCAGCTGCTGTGCCAGTGGTCACGTGATCATAGGGGGCGGTGGCGAGCTTTGGGCTGGGCAGAGCCCGCGCGCCGTGACGTCGCTACAAGCGCCTCAGTATGTCGACGGCGCCTGCCGCTGTTTACAAACACGGAACAGGTCTATACAGTGTGCAGTGGAATTCGCCACCCTGTTGCTTTCGTCCTTATCGTCAGTCCATCGAAGAAGCCGTCCATCCGTCTCGTTTCGCTCGCACATACCGGGACGCCGTGACAGCTGCGAACGAAAGTTGACAGCCAGCTTCGGTCCAAACTGCCACGCCCTCGGATTACTGCTTTCATCCGCGTGCATTTACCGCGCGCGTGGGAGCAGTTTCCGTGGGCGAGCCTCCACGCGGGCACTCCGGCCGCTTGCGTGCTCGCGTACAGCGTTCGACAACGACGTAATGGCCCCCACCCGCTCCCCGGTATGACAGCGCGTGCACACTACCTCCGCCACTTCTGATATCTAGCCTGCACCTGTCGAAGCGACACGGACTGGAAACTACGCTATCGCTGACAACGCGAGCGAAGTTAAGTGCGCGGCAACGCGTTTAGTGCTCAACAAATAGAGCCGCAGAGTGACCTGGTTTGGGCCGGACTAACAGAACACGCATGCTACTGGCGAGAAGTGTATAGACTATTTTCCGTAAGACATCTGGGCGCCGCCATCTTGGGCTGTTAAAGTCGATGTTTTCTATATATTGTATAACGCGACGTCAATGAATAAGGGCCATGAAACATCGTATGCCCCAACCCAACCGTTTTCATGCGTATGCGTCTACCGCAACACTGTTCGTTTAGCTGTTAAAGATGCAAAACACTTTGTAAATAGTGTACTCTACGTGTGTGCGTGTATGTGTGTGTGTGGTGCCATGTGTATATCAGTGTAAATATCATAATCACCACCCAGCCCCTGGAGTAGCATGTCAGGCGAAAAGCCAGGCAAACATCTCCAGCTCTTCATTAAAATATTTCTCTCTCTCTCTCTCACAAAGGTTAATGGCCCAATATGGCGGCACTCAAACCCATCCGTAAAATAGTCTATATAGTGGACGTGCCGGGCTTAGGATAATGCTAACCACGTAAAGAGGTTGCGCGAACACACTAACGCAATGAATCTTCCAAAAAGACACTAAAGTGGAAAATGATTTTTCTCATATTAGTAAATTACAATTTCGCAATTATAAAATCACCACGCTGGCCGCGAGAAGGCGCTTGGTAAGCGAGAAAGCGCGCAAAAGGAAAATGCGGATGGCGACGTCGCTTTGAAATTTACCGCGTCCAAACACTCGTGATGTCATAGATTTTGAGGCCTCTACTGGGTCCTACGTAGTTCCTAATCAGTAAAAACAAAGTGCATTGTCCATTGAGAGGGGCCATAGACTTAACGTACCAAGTCTCAGGAAAATTTTTTTGAGTCAGTGTCACCAAAATACGAAAACTATACGCTTTGAAATTCGTGACGTCACGTGCGGCGATTTCGGCGCGATATTTCAAAATGAAACTCCGACCTTGATTTACTCCGCCGTTATTTAGCTATGGTGGTAAAATTAACGACGTTAGAGTTCTCAGAGTACAATTTATCAATATAAACCGATTCATTGTTTCACTTTAGTGTCCCTTTAAAGAAAAAAATTACACCATCTCCCGCTAAAGGGAACCATGTGTAGATGTGAAGCAGCGGGCGCTAACGCTTACACTGACGGCGGCGTTGACGCTGGCGCTCATCGCAGCGTTGCGCAGGAGAGGAAAACTGGGGAGGCGCAAAGCAGGCAGTGATGGAGCAGTGTTTCCTACTGGAACATGCCAATCGCTGCTAATGGGCAATGAGAGACAGAAGACTCCGACTGGACACAGAGACCCGCACTCCGCTTTTAGTTAACGCGCACGCTGCGGAATTTTTATTGTTCAACAACGCACAGGAGAAATCTCCTACCGGCACCACCTTGGAGGTCAAGATCCATTGCCATATATACAGGGGTGGCCAGTGAACGGTTGTGTAGCGCGAGCAGTCGGTTTTTCAACCAAGAAACTCGTTAGCAGACGCTTCCTGCGTCGGCGTCGCGAGGCGAGAGAGGAGGGAGGGGGTGCGTAGGAGAGGGGGAGAGGGGGGGGACGCGCATGCGCAGTGGGAGTGTGGACGCCGCGGGCAGGTATGCCTATAGGAGAGAGGGGGAGCGTAGGCGTAGGAGAGGGAGAGAGAGGGGGGGACGCGCATGCGCAGTGGGAGTGTGGACGCCGCGGGCAGGGATGCCTATAGGAGAGGGGGAGGGGGGAGCGCAAGAGGGGAGGGGAGAGAGGAGGAGGCGCATGTGCAGTGAGGGTGTGGTTGCCGCGGGGAGGGATGCCTGAGAGGAGAGAGAGGGGGAGAGGAGGAGGTTTTTTATTTTTATTTTTTTGCCTGAAAGGGTTTTGCGCATGCGCAGTAAGGGTGGTGGTCACGCCGGCACACCACCACCGGATTAAGCTTCGCCATAAGATGCTTCACATCTAAAACACTCTGTAAGGACCTGATCATGAACTCTACCGCCTGCTCGTTGATTTTGCATTGTCTCTTCGTTTCTACCGGGGCAACCGGGGGGTAACCGCGGGGCGAACACACACCTTTTTTTTGTGTGTGTTAGCAAAGTTAGCAAAGTTTTGCTACTTTGCAAAATAGTACTCGCACAATTTTCTCGCCTATTGCAATTAACAGCGCTTTGTTCTGGTAAGACAGAGACGGGATTGGTCTGAAGCATTTTTTTTTCCGTGAGGTCCCGTGCGGTCACTATTAGTTCAAACATCGCCGTGGAACGAAAACTTTATATATTTCAAAATTCGCGTCCAGATTTCAGTCATTGTGCGAATCAATATCGATATGGTTTTCGAAACCTGACGTCCAATCTTCAGAAATGACCCATATATAGGATATGGGAATGGCGTTCTAATTAATGTCCATTCCACTTGCT